>ML279487.1:979-14097 GCA_005239495.1 Nicotiana undulata
CACGGGTGCATTTCATGTGACGTGTTTGCTAGGTGCTCAAAAACAACAAGTGTACGCCAACGTAACTTGTCCAAAATAAATCCATAAACGTTCTAATTGACTTTAAAAATTAAAAATAGTCTTTCAAGTGGAGAGAATAAAGAATAATCGAATATCGCCTCAGGTAGGCATTATAAAACCGTCATTACCATAGTCTTGACTACGTAATCTACACTTGGGCGCGACAACTCATGTCCCCGTCTTAAACTTCAAATTATAATAAAATCACGTGTCGCAATTACGGGTGCATTTCATGTGGCGTAATTGTAACATGTACAAAAGCATAACGAGTGCACGTTCCCGTGACTCGTTTTCAAGATAAATTCATACTTATCAAAAGCGGCTAAGGTTAAAAAATGCACAATGGGTTAAAAACATGTAAACAATTAGATAATTAGGCCAAATATTAATAGTTAAGCGACCGTGCTAGAACCACGGAACTCGGGAATGCCTAATACCTTCTCCCGGGTTAACAAAATTCCTTACTCGGATTTCTGGTCGCAGACAAATCAAAACGGAATCAAATCTTCCTCGGTTTGGGATTTTCAAAACAAAACGGTGTCCCGGAGCATCGTAAAAAATCCGGGTGGCGACTCTGAAATAATAAATAAATCCCAAAATCGAATAATGTCACTTCAATTGGAAAAACTCCCTTATTATCCCTTCATCAATACGGGGTAGTGAAAAAGGTGGTGTGACAGTTTGGGCATGTTAAGAGGAGAAGCATAGATGCCTAAGCCAGGAGATGTGATAGGTTGGACTTGGGAGGTGAGAGGTGGGGCATAGGTAGACCTAAGAAGTCTTGGGGGGAAGTGATCAGGCGGGACATGGCGCAACTTGAGCTGAACGAGGACATGACCCTGGATAGAAGAGTGTAGAGGCGGAAGATTAGGGTGGAAGGTTAGTAGGTAGTCGTGAGTTTCCCGTTGTCTTCCCTAGTTCGATATTATTAGTGCTAGTATGGTACCTTTTTATTTTTTATTTTTTTATCTATTTTTTTCTTCCTTAGTTTGCTATAGTTGCGTGTCTTGTTCTGTTTCTACTTACCATCGGTAATTACGTAGTTTGCTAGCAGGACTTCGTCATATTCTCATGTGTTGTCTTAGACTTATCTATCTAAATATACTATCTTGCTATTACTGTATAGTGGTACTCCTTTCGTATCCTGTGCTGTTATCACCGATTTAGTTTTCTAACATTGTGTCTTGCTATCACTTTCTATCAGGGCTTCCTTCATCTTCTTTAGCCGAAGGTCAATCGGAAACAGTCTCTCTACCCTTCCAGGGTAGGGGTAAGGCTGCATACATCCTACCCTCCCCACTTGGTGGGACTATAATGGGTAGTTGTTGTTGTATAAAATAAAACCTCAAAAATATTATCCAAAACACAATCATAGTATCGACATACAATAGTTCTCAATAGAGTAGTGTTGAAGCTCAAACACCTCCATTATTTTCATTAGATTTTGGTGATTTTGACCTTAAATACCGTAGTAAAGCACTTCTGTGCTGAAATTGTCTAGTTGTAATTTCTTGCTTTCCCTTCCATTTCAGGCCTTTTACTTGGTTTATAACCAAGATCGCTAGTCACTACAGCTGAACTTTCAACTGCTTCATTGATCCTTCCACTATCAATTACCCTACTAACAGACATCCCTAGCTGAAAATTAAGTTAAAAAAACATATATCAAACAATAGAGTTTAAGTTGCAGCCTCAAAACTAGCAACCAAACTACTAATTACCTCAACACGTGTATAGCCACTTTTGCTGACAAATACTCCATGTCCCACTACTTTTGGCCTCTTAAATGATGTAAGAGCACCTCTGCTGCTTGATTGAGATTGTTGCATTTCTGAAACATGAGAATGCTGGACATCTGAAACTTGAGATTGTTGCACATCTGAGTTTTGTGAGTTCTGCACCATGTTGCTATTGCTTCTTCCTTTACCACCCTTAGCTTTAGCATTACTAGTAGATGTATGGGAGTCAGTCTTTAATCTCTTTTTAGAGGTTGATTTTTGTGAGTGAGCCACCCCCTTTGCATATTTAGAAATAGTCCCAATCAACTAATACAAACTAATATCAATCAGAACTAACAGTCCCAAACGAACAGTCCCAAACTAACAGCTAACTTAAGCTAACAACTAACTTATACATAACAGTCCCAACTAACGGCTAATACAATGATATTACAACATTGTAACATTCAACATAAACTAACAACTAACAGGAGGCTCAGGATGTTAGTTATTACTTTCACCTTTGGTGGACACTATGGAACATACGTAATATAATCTTCTAACAATTCATGCCTTTTTCGTGAGGTGGGCTCAGTTCATTCTTTTAACTTATACCGGAGTCTCCTATAGCTGTAGGAATGTCAACATATATGCTGCATGGATAATACTCCGAAATCTTATGTGCGTTCATAATGTAACTAACTCTGGGTCATTGATCAAATAATTCCTTTTGTGCCTTCTCAGATTTCTTTAAAATTAAGAAATTACTTTTCCTGATCATTTTGCCACTGGTTGCATGAGTACTTGGCTTATCTTAGTGCTTGCACCTATTGTAAGTTCTTGCAACTCATATGGTATCAAATATTACATTTGATTTTACTACCCATTCATTGGTTACGATAGGTGCCACTTTCTTATGGAGTGTGTGCAATGTTGTAGTGAAATTTTTGTTCCAAGATCATTTCTTCTTTATGTCAATATGCTCATGTTGAAGCCTTCTTCCTTATTTCCTCAGCTAGTCTTATTTGTATCACTTAGGGAAGACCCTCTGACTCCTGTAAAGCTAAGAGATTTTTACATCGTATACCCGGCGAAAATTTTGATGTACTTACTCGCCTATAATTACCCTTAGTTACCTACCTCTGCGCCTTTGTGCTCGTAGAGTTACTTCTGAATAGAAATTTTGGCTATCTCCCTAGTGGCACCCTCTTTTATTTCCGTAATACTTATACGGTGCCTTTAACTACCCCAACTCCTATTTGAATATTTCTCAAGGATTACAATGCCATATCTCTGACATTGAATTTCCTGTGTTGGATTTCACTACGTTTATCTTGCATGATCTGCTGATTTATCTGAGACATCTTGTCTATCCATAACTAGGCTCTTCCTGGATCAACTACTAACTACTCCTCAGTCCATGCTCATATCTATTTTTTTGTGTAACCTCTCTTGGGTTATGTCTTTTGTCTTAACTTGCCTTTCGCACTAGCTCCTAATGTATCAAGTGTCCATTCACACTTATTTATCAATAACTTCATGGTCGAGAACCCTTACTGCCTCTCCTCGGCATCGTGCTTGAATAATGTTCTGGAGTCGTAACATATCTGTAGGATCTGAATAAATGCAATCTCATTCCTTTTGTCTTTTTACCGCATTCTTTCTTTACTATTCCATAGCTACTTGAACTATATAACTCTAACTTAAAACCAGATTACACCTCATTCCCCCCATTAGGGGACTACCATTTAATGCTATGAAGATTTACCTATATATGTTTTACCTCTTCATCTTTGGCGTATTTTCACGTCTTCACTCACTTTTACTCACCTTGCATTAACCTTTCTCTACCAGGGATAACTGAATTTCTTACGCGCGAGGGTGACACCTAGTGTAACTAGCACATTTAGTTCCTTAAGCTTAACTCTGCGCACAGTGCTTGATTTAGGGGAGCGTCTTCCTGAATGACCTTTAAAGGTTATTCTTCCGTTGTCCATTCTATCATGGTCGAAACACGATCTCTGAAATTCTCACGATGATGACTATTATCAAATCCTTCAGTTCCTAAATCATGTTCGGTTTTATCTTGTTTACTAGCCCATACTAATTTCTATTACTCTGTAGGTCTAGCGTATCCTTCTAGTAATCATGTTGGAGTCACCAAATAATTTCTCGAAATAAGGATATGACTTTATGGATTATACTCTTTATGGTCTCAAGGCCTATCACCTTTTGTCTTTTCCTTCACTTGACTATAGACTCTGTCATCCTGTCATATTTTGAATTACCGTTATCACCAATTTATCACATCTTACTCATAATACTTTATTTACCCTCTTCTTATTCTCCTGTTAATATCTTTGTCTATTACCTTATTCTGGAAACTTCAACAAAATATTCTTTCGCTTTTAGCTCCCCTTGCTCCATCTACTGGCTCTTCGGGTGGCTTAACATTCTCTCTTGACTAGGGACGGGAGTCATACTAAGGCAAATAGTTATCCTTTCTAGGATTCACAAGGAGATCTAATACCAAGTTTGTATTATCCTTCGAAAATTTAGCTAATGATAAAAATTCACCCACCATTTTGGGTTACTCTAGCCCAGCTGGATCTTGATGTCCCATCTTTCCCTTAAACAATAAATATTAGCTCCCATAGGACATAACAGATATGGGTGTGGCCAATTGTATATATCTTTGTTACTGTGGAAAGTAACTCAGAATGCTTATATTTCTCTGCCTGAATTGTAAATATTGATAATCTTCACATTCTGGGTACCACATACCCTTCTCACTTTGCTTCTTTTACTTGTTGAAAGTTGAGTCTACCTTCTGGTTCTCTTATTGCTTTTTACTATATTAGGTGGATATATATATTCATTCCTTAGGGTTCCATATCAAGAATCTTACATGTCTTAGTACACACATGATCTGCTGAAGACCTCACATTTACTCATTGTAAGCATGATGCAAAATCGAGTTCTTCTGACTCAACACTTCTACAATCATATTCAATCTCTTACCAACTGTCTTTCTGGATGTAGGTATCGTTGTATTACGAATAAAATAAAAGTTAGGAGTTTGAATCTTACAACTGAGCTTTACCACACGATCTAGAGTAAGAGGAAAGAATGGAAGTCCTAAATACCTTGTAGCCTCCTGCTTATAAGTGCTATGCACAACACACCCATAAACAAGACTCTACTAGACATGGCTTGTAGACTCCCTAGGATAGAACTGCTCTGATACCAAGTTTGTCATGCCCCAAACCTGAAGAAGCGTGGCCAGCACCCGGTGACATACTCGGCCCGAGCGTACCACTTTGTAATTGTGAACTCTGGAGGGGTAAGACTCAACTTAGGCCGATGAGGCCATGTACTGAATCATCTGAAAATAACGTCTACAACCAGCAATACCAAACTAAACATATGCATAGTGCCGGTAAAGCCACAAAACTTATTTAAAAAATGTACATGACTCGTCTACAAGCCTCTAGGAGTAACTAAATTGTATTACGGACGGGATAGGGCCTCGACCTACCCATCAAACCTGTATACATAAAATGGACTCCAACGTATAGACCTGGTAACTCTGAGGAAGTGAAGCTTACCAACCAAGCTGATGTTTGACTTTGTCTACTAGGAACGTCTATCCAACTGTCTAACAGGACCTGCAGGCATGAAATGCAGCGTCCCCAGCAAAATGGACGTCAATAAGAAATAATGTACCGAGTATGTAGGGCAACAAGATAATTGAAATCTAAAACGTAACTGATAATATAATAACTGAAAGTACCTGGGAGTCAAATATAATTTGAAGATATTCTTACCTGCTAACACTGACTCATCTCTCTCAGTATAGTTAGTAAAATAGTTGTCCGGCCCCATAAGGCTCGGTATGTGTAACTACTCGGCCGTAGTAGGCTCTCTCAAAGGCGCTCGACCATACTAGGCTCTGTATCTAGGCCATTCTGGGCTCTGTTATACGCGCTCGGCCACAATATGCTCGGTATATAACTCACCATCTGATCAGAGGTTGCCAATAGAGGCCTGCCCACCAATTATAGCTCGATGGTGGTGAAAATACTATAATACTGTATATATATATATATATATATATATATATATATATATATACTCTATGATCTCTTCGCTGAAAGAAGACAATACCAAACTGAATATGAAGTCCCATAAGGGAGAATACTGTAACTTATGAGACTAGGATAATGTACATAAGTTCAGGAATACTAACTTCTCTTTATGCCTCGTTATCAAACTCATGTAGTTAAGGGATCATGCCATAATGAAGAAAGGTTTAGCCTTAACATACCTTATCACAATCTTTCCAATCACCAAGTTGAACTCACATCTTCTCACCTTAATCTACACAAATGATAATAATACTATGATTAAGTTACAAAATGTACAACTATCGCACAACGAACGACAACCTTATTTTGTATTAAAACAGGCAACATATCCCCTATAATCCTTACTTCCTACAAATTCAAGATAACACCACCAACAAAATAACACAATAATAAAAACTTGTATACATTATTTTCCAACCTTATATACACCACAAAATACTACAAAACAACCCAACAAACCCCAATCTCTTCGTAGACGAAACGACCACGGTAGTAGTTTCAAACAACCCAAAATTGTTACGGCGAACGACTAGACCACCACCCTGAATTTATATGGTATTTATCCACACCCTTAATCCTCCAAAACTCCACAAAAAAGTAGTAAAACACTCAATCCAACTGCAACACAAAACAATCCACGAAACAGTCCATTACAAGTAAATAAATCGAACTCACGGCTTCCTATCACTGTCCCATGAGTTCTTACAATTATCAAACGACTTTCCATACATCTCCAACAGAAAAAATGGATGAAAGAGAGCAGTGAAATTACCTTATTTGTTGAATAACTCAGTTCCTATCTTGGTTCTTCAAACTCAAGGTTTTTCCTCCAACTAGAACTTGAAAAGGAGAGAAATTCAATAGGGTTTGTGTGCAATTCTTGGGAGGGTGTTTGTAGGGGTTTAGGTCTGGTTATTGTTCCCTCTTATCAATGTATTATATGAACTATATAGGACTTTAAAATGACTCTTTGGACGACCCGAACTGGCCCGTTTCTGGGCTCTCATTTAAGCAAATAGGCGACACACCTACTTGTCACCTAGGAGCTTGCGCAATCTCACAAAAACGCGTATATCTCTCTACTATGATGCCGTATTGACAAAGGTTTAATGAGTTAGAAAATAGAATCATACATCTTTAATTTGATGGGTGGAACACCCCGTAACTCTAAGTATATTGGGAGAAAATCACATTTACATTTGACCCAAATTTCAGTAAAACTTATGAATGTAAATTGTGATGATCTTTTCCAACTTTTGTTCTACAACTCGCTTGACTTCAAAACATAACACACGACTATCATAAGACAAACATTAACTCTTATCATAACCTCCTTATCATTTTGAGCACCCTAGTCTCACCCCAAAAGTACATGTTATAACATTTCCAAACTTGCCGACTTTCGACTAAACTTATTTTCTTCAATTCCTTAGCTTTTGAACCTTCCAACCCTCTTTGTACTTGTTGTTTATGATGCTCAATCTCCATGGTAAAATGATTAACTTACTTTATGTGCTTTCAAAGATGATTTCATTTCTAAGCTTACATCAATTGACTTATGACATACTCTTACGTACGAAAACATAGGGTGTGACATATGGTATGCCAATATGTAGTATACCAAGAATATTGGGTATACCATTTAACGAACTCCAACAAAATATACTAAGATTTAACACTAATCATGGTATATCAATGTACACTACCAAAGAATATTGAGAATACCAGGATTTAATACTAATCATGGTATATCAATATGTATTATACCAAGAATATTTGGTATGCTATTTAACATACTCAAATAAAGTATACTATGATTCAACAGTAATCATGGTATACCAATCTGTAATGTACCAAGAACATTAAAAAAACCATTGAACATACTCAAACAAAGTATACTGAAAATACTATGGATACCCTAATTATTGAGTCATGGTATACCAATGCGTAGTATACCAAGAATATTAAAAATATAATTTAATGTACTCAAACAAGGAATACCATGATTCAATAGTAATCATGGTATACTACATACTATACTACAAATATTTGACTACCTCTTAATATATTAAAATAAAGTATACCACAATTTAACGGTAATCATAGTATATAGTGTAGTATACCACAAATATTGAGAAGGCCATTCAATATATCAACAAGCACAATATATCATAATTCAACAATAATCATGGTATACTGTATACAAAGAATATTGTGAGTACCACTTAATATACCAGTAATTACAGTATATCACGATTCAAATGTAATCATGGTATACTATAAAGTACCCCAAGAATATTGGGAATAACATTTAACATAAAATAAAGTATATTTGTTGAATCATAATTTAGCAGTAATCATAGTATATTAAACAGTATACCTCATGACATACTACATCGTATACGATATAGTATACCAAACGATATTGTGAATACCATTTAACATACTCAAACAAATTATAACATGATTTACCAGTAATCATGATATATTATGTAGTATACCAAGAAATTAAGAACATCATTTAAAATTAAGAAAATACTCGTTAGCATAATTAAAATATTTTATTAACATGTGAAATAATATATTAACTACATTAACACAAATGAAAATACAATCTTGATATCATATATATTTCCCTTTAAAATGCTGAAATTCTTTTTGCCACTTTGATTACGAATAATTAAAAATGTAAAGCGTATAAAGAATGGGAAAGTATATTACTAAACTCAATTTTTGAAAAGAATAGGAATTGGGCACGCCCAACCTAGAAAGCCGTACTAAGGAACAATTCTATTATTAAGTACATTTTTCATCGTTTCAATATTAATCATGCATCTTAGATAGCCAGAAGAGTTTCTTTATAGCTAATTAATTCATAAAAATTACGTACATATGAAGAATTGCTTAGATAAAAATACCAGGTGTGTGGTTGTTTTATAGCCTAAGAATATCATCGGTTTTGTATATATATACGAATAGAAAATCAACTAGCAATAAAGTGGCTGTAGTTTAGTGGTGAGAATTCCACGTTGTGGCCGTGGAGACCTGGGCTCGAATCCCAGCAGCCACAAAGAAATTTGATGATTTTGCCATCTTTTTCCGCTCAAATATCAACGCAATTACATAGTTAAGTTGTTTTATTAGTAGCCTCCTTCCTCATCTTCTCGTCCATTCAAACATTAATATTCAGAGACGCTTTTTACTTTTATTATTTTATTTTTAACTATGCATGCGGCGCCTAGTAAAACCCACAATCTTTCTCTGCAAAACAAGATAAATAAAGAAAGATGAATTTGGATTTCTTAAGGTGCGCCATCTTGACTTCTTAAAAGCTTACAACTGTATTCCCATTATACCTTGTCGGAGAGAATTATGTAAGACAAGAAACAATTTGTTTTTTTTCTTTCTCAAACAAAAAATTGGCTCCTTGATAAGGGAAACTATTTTTAAATAATAAGTAAACGGATGCATGGACGTTATTCCACTTGACCCTTCGGTATATGTGCTTTGTGCTTGATCTCCACTAGTACAACAATGCATAAATATTACATTAGGGTTTTTTAGCCTTTGACGGGGATGAAAAAATTAAAGGAAATATATACCAAACTCTAACCATTACTAAGTGCGCATAGATCTTCTTTATTTTTTATGACTTATTTGGTCATCTAGTGTTAATATATAATTAGTCCAAAATTAAACTGGTAGACGACGAATAGCGTGCTTTCCTCTTAGAATATCCCTTGAATAAGCGGATGAGCCACTTGAGCCTCCTATTTCACTGAATCCGCTCCCATCTCTACAGAGCCCCGAAATTTTAGTATTAGCCGCCTATCCCGGAATGGAATGGGATAGAATAGAAAGAACGCGAAGCGCTAGCGCTACAGGGTCGGTCTTTTTGGGGGATAGGCTTGTGAAGAAGCAAGCTTATCCCCGCCCCGACCGGTAGCTGCTAGGTTTCCCCATCTCTTTTAAACTTCCCCCGGTCTTCGGTCCGAGCTGTATGAGGCAAAAACTCGTCCCACGTACGGTTCGGAGGCCGAGCCCCACCCAGCAGTAATTGTGCGGCTTAGGTCAACTAACACAACAAGACAACTTCTCTTTTAACTTTAATTTTGCTTATTAGACCAAGCTTTTCAGTTTCACTTTTCACTTTTCATGTACCAGAAGCAAATATTTTTTCTTATTAACTCATACATGTTGTGGCATGATAAAAGTAACAAGCACTGCCAGTAACAAAAGGTAAAAAGGCAGCTAGCTAGTAAGTGTCTCTTTTTATATTTTATTCTTTTTCACGTAGCTAGCAAGTAGCAAGTTTCATGCAAATGGAATTTGGCAAAATTAACGTATATTCATCGACGGGCTCCCACTTTGACCAAACTTAGTTTTTCAAAGAGAGGTACAAATTTGAATGTACTTTGAAGCCTTGACCACACAGTACCTAACTATAGGGCATTCATCTATTTTTCAAACTTTGCTGCTTAAACTTAACAACTTAGTGCCCTTTTACTAGACATGCATAAACATGTATAAGTCTAAAACTGTCTCCCCCAACCACATCCCAAATCCCCCCAAACCAAAGATTATGTCGTTAATTTACCCTTCAAATTTTACTCCATGAATACTATAAGTGTTGGGATATACTATTAACTATGCAGTTCAGATATAGTATTTTATTTTATTCTTTATGAAATAATTATTTATTTAATTTATTTAATTCAGTAAAGTACGATTTTAAATAAATCATTTGTTACATGTGTGTCCTTTTAGTTGTGTAGTAAACAATTTAGTGTATGGAGTCTTAGCAAGATTAAATTGTTGGTTCTCATAATTAATAAACTATGTTCACAATCAAAGATATTATTGGACAAAATATCTTTATGATTGTAGCATAAGATTATAGTATAATTTGTCTTGATTATGGGAGTGGTTTTACTCCGACTTCTTGTGCTAGTATACTCCGTGTATATTGAACGAACCAAGTAGAGAAAAGATATTTTTGTACTGAATATATAAATTTTTTTTCTTTAATTCATTTAATGAGATTATACTCCTAATCTTGATATAATTATTATGATCAATGTAATTTGTTTATTGTTTTGATTTATCAAAAGGTACAACTCTATTCAGAGTTAGTGTATGCCTAATAGATTGGACAATAATGAATAACATTTGTGAATAATAATTAATTGATAGAATCCATGACTCGGTTTTGAGTTTGATGATACCCTTTTATGTAAGTTTATAAGTTTTCATGTGAAAACCTGGCCGATGGATTTTGTATCCGTCACATAAAATAGTTTAAGCGAAATTGTAAAGGATTTAATTAGTTGATTAAATTAAATTTTCAGTGATTTAATTTAATTAACTGGTATTTGAGATCTTAACATGGGGAATTAAAATAAATGTTACTGAATTTTTGAAATTCATATTGAGGAGTTCAATTGCAGGTTTTTAGTGGAATAAATTGCAATTAATTATAGTAAGAATTAATTCATGCTAATTTCGAATTAATGCTATAATTGATAGCCTCTTACCTGCTATACTTAGTAAAAACCTGGACAAGACTTGGGAGAAAAGTCAATAGAGCTGGAGTAGGATTCTACTTGTAAAAGCAGAATCCTACACGTTTTTGGTAGCATAATTTCGGCCAAAAATATGTCTATTAAAGGAAGACTAATTTCACCCAATAACTCACTTTTTAGAGTTGTATTGTTCTTGCCCACCCAAAAGCAAAATCGTCCAAGATTTTACTATGCATATAGCAGAAGACTGCAACCCTGGATTCTTGCTGTTTGGAAGATTTGTGCAACGATTTCAAGATGTTAGTGTTTTTAATCTTGTGATTATAGCATTGTCTAGTTTACATGTATTTGATGCCTGGTTTGTATGCTTGCTTTCTTCCGCTTCGCATGTTCTAAAAATGTGTATCAGACGCCGTCTTACATCTAACTAGATAATGTAATACAACACGAATAGAGGAATATTAAAACATGTTGTTTAATGATACATGTTTGGTATAATTATTCTATGTAAAAAACGTGATTGTTTTTATTAGTATCTTAATTATGAAATTATGAATTAATATACACATGCATAAACAATGGTGTTATATTTAATGACAGTCTGTTTAATTACGTTTTTGATGAATATCAATTTTTTTAAATAAAAACGTGACTGCTATTAATTATGTAATTATGGGTTAATATACATATGCATAAACAGTGAATTAATACTGTTAATCTGTTTTAGTTGCGTTTTGTCCATAACCAGAGAGTGTGTTATATTAATAAAAACTTGACTGTTTTGTATGATATTAATTTTGTAATTTTGGATTAATATACAGAACTATGAACAATGGCGTTTTTTGAACAGTGAAAAACATACTGTTTTTTCATAATTCTGTTTGAACATGTTTTTATTTAATAATAATAAAAATATTATTTTGAGTTATGAAATCATATTTTAACATACATCTGTATATTATGTGATTTGAACTAGTTAAAATAATTAAAACCCTTAAAAACGCCAAAAACAAAATTCTAGTAATAAGTCATGAATTTGGAATTATGAAATTCTGTCAAACTCTGATTGATCTCAAATTTGGTAAGTTCATCGAAAACGGCCCAGTTTGAAAAACACATTAGCTTCCCTGATGATTTACGTCATTTTTTGGGCATTCAGGGTCGTTTAGATGGGTTTTTGGCTTTTTTTCTATTTTATGTATTTTTTTTTTAAAAAAAGATTTTTTTTAAAAAAGAAATCAGTGATGGGAGGGTTCAATTCTCATGATTTTCAATCATGTTTAACAGTAATATAATAAATTTATATGTTGACATAGGTCTTCTTCCACATCGGATAAGTTCATTATAGCTGATTACTGTAGTTTTGCTGTGATGACTCAAAATGTCATCCTAAGTAATTCTAGCTAAATTTGTGTTCTGAGGCCCCGAAAGCCTCCGTTAATCTCACCTCGATATGCGTGCGCAGCCCAGCGTGTAGCCGGGAAGTCTTTATGTTGAAATTTGATGAAAATAAAATTTTATGATAATTAGATGAATAAAGTTGTCATGACCCAAATCCTAATTCAGGTCGCGATGGAGCCCAACAGCGGGGTTAGGCAAGCCGATAAAGATTACACTAGGTGTCACCCTTCCCGTTTAGTTCAAACAAGTCGTCAATTACCCGTTTTAAA
>ML279492.1:0-10303 GCA_005239495.1 Nicotiana undulata
TTTTTGAAAAATACTTCGAGTGTAAACCTTCACCCGTAAGTTTATATTGAAAGCTTTGAATATTTTCAAATAGATTTGTTTTTGATATATACTTTCTCCGACTATATATATATACATTTTTAGAAAGAGAATTCTTCAAACATAGTTCCTTCAAAATAAATGCTTTTCAAATATACTTCCCCAATAAATGCCTTTCAAACATNGTACAACGAAACATCATAATAATACACAGGGGGATGGACAGGAACACAACCCGAAAACTGAAAACCACAATACGGTAAGAAAACGTAATAATTTAGCACTGCAAGAGTTCCCACGCCAGGCCTTAGCCAACAACCCCAAGTGTTTTTGAAAAATACTTCGAGTGTAAACCTTCACCCGTAAGTTTATATTGAAAGCTTTGAATATTTTCAAATAGATTTGTTTTTGATATATACTTTCTCCGACTATATATATATACATTTTTAGAAAGAGAATTCTTCAAACATAGTTCCTTCAAAATAAATGCTTTTCAAATATACTTCCCCAATAAATGCCTTTCAAACATCATTTTCTGCAAGACAAATGCTTTTCAAATGTACCCTTAAAATAAAAGTCTTTCAGACATAGTATTCTTCAAGATAAATGATTTTCAGCTATANATATATCATAATCTCTTCAAGATAAATCTACTGGAACTCCGTCTGTAACTCAGAATTTGTCATGCAGTACAGGGGGATCTCCCGGAATACGTCTGTAGTACCCCAAAATAAATATGCAGTATAGGGGGAAAGCTCCCGGAATACGTCTGTAGTCCCAATTTAAATAAGCAGTACAAGGGGGAAAGCTCCAGGAATACGTCTGTAGTCCCAATTTTAATTTGCAGTACATGGGGAAAGCTCCCAGAATACGTCCGTAGTCCAAATTTTAATATGCAATGCAGCCAACAGAGAGAACAACTAGAACACGACAGAAACATCGTAAATTGCCACAACAAGCACCAAAGAAAAAAAAAAGACAGAAAGGCCAAGTGCGACGAGCAAATCAACACAAGAACTTAAATCACAAGAATGGTGAAACTCACTCAGAAGTAGCCACTGAAGGGAATGCCAAGCACAGAGAGAATACAATATAACGAAGGGAAAACAAAGCAAATATAGCAACGATTCTCAATATTCAAGTTCACAACAAGAAGAAACCAAAGCATCCCGACATGGAAAAACAACTATAACCAATCTTGCTTAAACAATTAGATTCACGGAATAAAACTCAACTTGAACAATGCTCAGTAATAGGCCACACCAAGGAGATACCATCAACATGGATGATTATCAAACTAAACCTAAGTAGCACTTCAGGGAAAATCATATAAATCACAATATACTACTCACGAGCATGCTTGACACCAACGAATAGATATTCCAATTACGGCTAAACAATTATAGGTCTAGATTATACTAATTCTAGTCAATTAGGCAGTTTATGAAAAAAAATATAGCATGATGATAGGAGAAGTAAAATTCTTCAACTAAGTCAATTAAGATCAGACCGACCACAAGGGAATCTAAAACAAGTAATTCTAAGCAGGAAGAGATGAAACTCACAACTAGAAACTTAGTGATAACAATTACAAATTCATACACAGGGAATATAGGGACCTAAGAACCCTAAAAGGCCAAATTCATACAAATAAGTCCGAGTACGCACTCGTCACCTTGCGTACACGGGCTACAATCCACATAGAAGACTCAATTCCTAAGGGGTAATTCCCCCACACAAGGTTAGGCAAGATACTTACCTCGAAGACGACAACCCGGTACTCTAAAATGGACTTCTCGGGTGAAAGTCCTCCAGACGGCTCAAATCCAACTATAATAACTCCAACACACACATAAATCGTATAAGGAACTATTCCGAATAATAAAGTTTCAATCTCTACAAAACTATAAAAATTGTCCCAAAAGTCGACCTCGGGGCCCGCACCTCGAAACTCGACAAAATTTACAAAAACCGAATACCCATTCCAATACGAGTTCAACCATTCAAAAATTACAAAATTCCGATACCATTTCGTCCCTCAAATCATGAAATTTCGTTTTGAGATTTTTTTTTCAAAAACCAACATTTATTTCAACCCAAAACACAACTTAAATGATAAAAACAAAGATAAAATCATGGGATATATATAATTCTATGTGAAGAACACTTGCCCACTCGATTAGCTTGAAAATCCCCAAAAACCGCTCTCAAATCCGAAGTCCAAAACTAAAAATATGAAGAAAATGGCTAACCCTCACTTAAATGAAATCTGCCAGGGCTTCCGCACCTGCGACCAACTTAGCCGCATCTGCGCAACCGCAGGTGCGCATGGCCTATCGCACCTGCGCCTCTTTCCGCTTCTGCGCCCAAGAGTTCGCTCATGCGGCGTCGCACCTGCGCCCCAATACTCCGCTCCTGCGGAGGCTACCCAATCCTCCTCCTTTCTCACATGTGCACCCTTTTCCCCACCTGCGGTTCCCTATCCGCAGGTGCGGTCACACCAGAACAACATCACCAACTGCATTTCCAAACTTCAAACTTCCCGTTAACCATCCTAAACCACCCCGAGCCCCTCGAGACCTCAACCAATTACACCAATAGGTCACATACCAATACATGAACTTAGTTCAACCTCTGGAACACCCAAAATAATATCAAAACATCGAATCAATTCGGATTCAATCCTAAGAATTTTTACACTTCTAAAATTCGCCAACGATGCCGAAACCAACCAAACCACGTCCGAATGACCTGAAATTTTGCAGACAAGTCTCAAATTACAACCCGGTGTTGTTCCAACTCTCGGAATCGCATTCCGACCCTGATATCCCAAAAAGTCAACTGTGGTCAAACTTCTCCATTTTCTAACTTTCGTCGAATTACCTCAAATTACTCTACGGACCTCCAAAACCAATTCTGGACGCGCGCCTAAGTCCAAAATCATCATACGAAGCTGTTGACATCACCCAAAACTCATTCCGAGGCCGTTTACACAAAAGTCAAACCTCCGGTCAACTTTCATCACTTAAGCTTCCAAAATTGAAACTTTTCTCCCAATTCGACTCCGGATTATTCGATAACTTAATCCAACCACGCATGCAGGTCGACATACGCAATGTGAAGTTGTTCAAGACCTTACGCCACCAAATAGATCTTAAATCCTCAAAATGACTGGTCGGGTCGTTACAGTAGGTCGTGGTTTTTATCCCCTTGACTAGGGATATTTCCACGTAAAAATTTTGTGTTCTTTATTTACTACCGATTTACTGTAGGAACAAATAGAGAACCTGGTTTCCTATACTGTTTGGTTTTACAGTCTGTTTCTTACGGTGGGAACTGATAGAGAACCAGGTTCTCTATGGTGGACGCTTAGTTTCTATCACCAACATGAGAGGATTCTTAATGCCAATTTTAGTAAATTTCAATAACAGAAACATTTAAGCTAAACATAAGTTAAAACGGAATTTTCGGAAATAACATAAAACCCATAATATCAGATAAATTTAGGATCTGGAGTCATAACTCACGAGTTTCTAATGTTTACTACAAACAAAGTCTGAAAGAAAATACAACTGTTCTGGAAGAAAGGAAACAGTAAAATAAAGAAGCTAAGAAGGGACTCTAGGGTCTGCGCACGCCAGCAAATCTACCTTGGGTCTCCGACAAGCAAGTCCAGCTTCTAACCTCACAATCAACTAGGGCTAAAATCTGCAGAAGAAGTGCGGAGTTTGGTATGAGTACAACCAATCCCATGTACTCGTAAGTGTCGAGTCTAACCTCGACGAAGTACTGACGAGGCTATGACAATACACTCACACAATAAACCTGTACAGTTAACAATACATGTACAAGAACACAACAATAACAGCTAAACATGTACTATTTAGAGAGGACATGCTAAAGGGGGAAAACAGGATATAAGAGATCCAGCAGAAATGATAACCGGAATAGTCAATATGCCTTTAGCTAGTGAAAACAATTAAACACAATAAAGAAAATTGCACGGAATCACCATTCGCGTTTTTACTCTCAATATCACAATGAAACAAAGATAGTGCACGACATCACCCTTCGTGCTATTTAGAGAGGACATGCTAAAGGGGGGAAACATGATATAAGAGATCCAGCAGAAATGATAACCGGAATAGTCAATATGCCTTTAGCTAGTGAAAACAATTAAACACAATAAAGAAAATTGCACGGAATCACCATTCGTGTTTTTACTCTCAATCTCACAATGAAACAAAGATAGTGCACGACATCACCCTTCGTGCTATTTAGAGAGGACATGCTAAAGGGGGGAAACATGATATAAGAGATCCAGCAGAAATGATAACCGGAATAGTCAATATGCCTTTAGCTAGTGAAAACAATTAAACACAATAAAGAAAATTGCACGGAATCACCATTCGTGTTTTTACTCTCAATCTCACAATGAAACAAAGATAGTGCACGACATCACCCTTCGTGCTTATACTCTCAACCTCACAATTTAAATCAATAGATACGGTGCGACATCATCTTTCGTGCATTAACTCTCATAACATGGCACGACATCACTCTTCGTGCATTAACACCTCACAATATGGCACGACATCACCCCTAATCACGACCCACATCGTCCATTTATAATTGTTTCCCCTTTCTTTTCATTTATAAGTTCTTCCTAGAGAAGGTTGAAACGATTTTCCCAAATTTAGGCCTAGTACTTGTAAAGTAAGTCTATTTAATTTTTCTAGGTTTTTATTTATGAAAATGTGTTCCATAAGTTAATCTACTACAAACCCTCTAACCTTAACTAGAGGTCTTAAGTTCGATCGCTAAGAATTAAAAAACGTTTCAATATGGAGCTTTCATCTCCTCAGTAAGCCTACCTAACACGAATTAATATTATTTGGTTTCAATCGGGAGCCTTCATCCCCTCAGTAAGACTACTACCCTCTGTTTTAAAAGGCAGAATTGAGAGTCGCCCGGGGCTCGCCCCAAGGCGGAGCTCTCGTAAAACGCCCCTGGGCCTATGTGTGGGGCTTAATTTTGTGAGACTTACGCCTTGGCCGTCGAGGCTTACGCCCCGGACACGCCCAACGTACTGGGCTCGCCTAATAGAACTTTATGCAATTGTGTGTAACTAACCTCGTAAATCCTCAAATTTTCTTAATAAATCGTTGACTACCCAAAATTACTTTTTTCTTAATCATTAACCATAGTGTATTTTATGTCATAATTAAAATAAAAATTATTGCATGTTATCCAATAAGACTGTTATGATAGTAAATTTTAAATAATCTTTCATTTAAAAGTATTTATCTATTAATTTTTGTTATGTCTTTATTATATAATAGTCCATACTTTTTTATAATTATTTTTCTAAAAATTATATTTTTCATGTTTACGAAATACAATACTTATTAATTTAATAACCCAGTATTAGCTAGTAACTATTTACAAATAATTAGTTATCACGGTATATTATGGTGAATTATGTGTCACTTTATTAACTTGTTCAAATTTAAAAATAAATGATGCTAGAGAATCATATTTTAATTGTGAATTATGTTTTTATATAAATTCTCTTTCAAATAGAAAACTTATTAAATAAAAGGACTATTTTAAAATATATCAAATTATATCGAAATTCTTTCAAGATTCGTTATAGAGATACATATAAGAATTTGCATTGAATACATTACTTTTGATGTTTGAGTTGTAGCGACGTTGCAACTAATTTGTATATTATGATATATGTCATACTTTTCGTATGATTCATATTTGAATTATAATTTATAAATATTTTAAAAAGATTATTTGTTATAATTTTGTGATTTTAATGTAATTTTTATAATTATTTTTATTTTATACTATCTTAAAAATTTTGAAATTAGTAAAATTTAAAGATATTAGGGACTTACGCCCCATGTCTCAGAGGTAAAACGGCTCGCCTCACGCCCCGCCTTTTAAAACATTGCTACTACCTAACACAAATATTAATTAATTGGTGGGTTTCAGATGGCAGATGGTGGGTAAGTTGATTAACAATTATGTCAATCCAAAGTAACTAAGAACTCTTAAATAATTCTATATATGCAGGAAACCTGGAATAAAAGGATCAACATGTTCAGTCGGCATTTTTCTACTGTCATGTTAATTTTTGGAGTAGTAGTTGACTTTCATGTGTGAATACTATTGAACTTATTGCAAAGAAAAGTATAAAAATACTCTATATGACTAATCCAAAATAACGTGCGATTCAATGGGGGTGCGCTTAAACCTGCTTCGTATTCTGTGTCCCTTTAAGTTTGGAGATGAGGAGCAAGGGCGTAATCGTAGTGAGGTGAATAATATATTATCTGTTCTTTCTCTTCAAGGAAGGAAGTATTACGATATAGAGCAAGCATTAACGTCTTTCTTTAATTAATTCTCTCATTAAATTCCACATTTTTCCTTCTTGTAGTGGGGGTGGTGCCGGGTATGAGGGCGGAATGTGGGCAGCGTGTGGGCGGTGGTCGGTGCACCCAAATTGAATTAAAGCTCTTCAAAATAATTTTGCACTATTTTGTGATTAATGAATAAATTTTCTGTAGAAAGAGAAACAAAGCAAACTAGCTAGAAATGCGAGAGAATGAAATTCCAATAACATTTCCCCACAATACACGAAAAAATGCCAGAAGGTACAACTGCATTGTCATTCAAAACGAGAGTGTTGACTAAAGTTAATTTGGGGGAGGTAGTGTAGTTGTTACTAATATATTTACTTGTAAACTCAATAACTAAAAGGAGTTAATATTTGAAAATAAGGTTAGAACTTATAACGTTCAAATTCTGACGAAGTAATTTTGCTCATCTTATTGTCAAGTGAGAAGAACAAAAATAAAAACACTAGAAGAGTTCGCCCAATATAATGACAGTTAAGATCTCATTTCTCTAAACAAAAACAGGTACAATTAAAACAAGAAAGTACTCTTATCTATTCTACGGAAGCAACAACGAAGTGTCTTTTGGCTATTATGTTTACGCGTTCATTTTACATGATACACAATTAGTTGTTTCTTATAAACATGATTAATTTTTGTATCATTAGTTGGAAATATTGTCATCTATTATAAAATTTCAATACAGTAGTTGCAGTTCATACATAAGCATAAATAATTGGGTGACACCTTTTGCACGTAGGTGGTCTACAAACCGACAATTGTACCAACTGGGATTAAGAATTGAATTTTGATGGTTCTGTGTTCTGACTTCTGATTGTGGAAATTAATAAATTTATTCCTACACGGCATTTGATTTTAAGTATATTTATTCTTGTCATTTTGTTTAGTAGAATGAATAATATTACATGGAACTAAAATTTTGTGTGCATAGCTAGACTGTAAGATTATCTTACCTTTTTCTGAAAACATATTACTACGTAAGGTTAACCATTGGCAATAGTTCTGGCGAATCCACTATTAAGTCATCATATAAGGAAAAATTTCACGCAAGAACAATTGGGCTCCATATTTTTTAACTTTATAGCTCACATTTCAATTTACAATCAACTAATTCAAAAATAATAGGCTATGATTCAACTCCAATAGATTCTCGAAACTACTATTTACGTAATTTTTAAAAAAGATTGCTCAACCTTTTAAGTTAATTTTCGAATCAGTAATTGTGACTCAAATATTAGTTCAACAAACCATATCCATTTGGGTGGTGAAAATTAGATTTTTAACAAGCTTAATATGTGGGGTTTAAATTCCGAATTTGATTTTGAGAGAAATTTGAAGTGGTGTTATTTAGACTTGTTAGAAATAGTATAAGAAGATCGTATATAAAATTTGAAGTCATTTAATGGAGATTTGGATTGGTTTTGAACAAGAATTGCAACTGAAAAATCGTGGAAAAAGTTCGTCTACAGACACTTGTATAAATGTGTATAAAAGTGTATGAGATGTGTTTATACACACTTATACATTATTATACAAGATTATACATAATTATACAAAAAACTGATTTCGTCTTCTTCCTTGCGTCTTTTATGAAATTTAACTCAAATCTAGCTCAAATCTACTCCAAATCACTTCAGATTTAAATTTTGAACTCCTTTTGATATTTTCAATCAATTGGAACAATACTCAATCCAAACAACTATCAAACTCAAAAAATCCTATTTTCGAAAGCAAAGCTTTGAATGGCCTTTAATGGTGTACTTCTACTATTCAATTTTCTTATATTGCAACCAAGTGACAGGGAGGGGGAGGGGGGAGCAGAAAAATACACGTCCCTTGTAGCATATATAGAAGATGTGAGAAGAAGAGAGTGGAAGCAATGGTATTGTGATGACCCAATGAGGCATTTTATGAATTTAGACTCCATTTTAGGCTTATTAGTCATAAAAAGGTTAATTTTAACTATCTCAATTTTCGTACGCAGTCCGGGCGTGAAACCGGAAAGCTTTGATGTGAAAATATAAGAAATAATAATTTTTAGAATTAAAAATTTGATTTTAGTTGACTTGAGTCAACATTTTGAGTAAACGGACTCATATCTGTGTTTCGACGATCCCGGGATGTCCGCAGTAAAATATAGGATCCGGGCGTATGACCGGAAATGAATTCTGAGGTCCCAAGCCTTAGAAATCAATTTTTGAAAGAAATTGTTTTGCTAAAGTATTTATGAAATAAAGAAAATAATTAATGTTTAAAATCATTGGTATCGGTCCCGTATTTTTGTTCGGAGCCCAGTACAGATTTGTTATGATATTTAGGCCTTGCCTGTGCAATTTGGTGAAAAACGGAATTCGTTTGACGTGACTCGAACATCCGGTTGAAAAGTTATGAACTATAAGTGTTCTTGAGAAAAATAATGACTTTTGAGATTTAATTCGTAGTTTTATATGTTATTTTCATGATTTGATCGCACGAGCAAGTCCGTATGATGCTTTTAGACTTGCGTGCATGTTTGATTTAGAGCCCTGAGGGCTGGGGTGAGTTTCAAATAGGTTTGGGTTATGTTGCGCTCGTTCTTTCTTTGCTTCGACGTCGTTTCTTCAAGCATAAATGATATCATATTGAACAAATGAGCTCCGATTTCTATTTTGAATGAAGTATTAGATCTGTATCGTATACGGACCCGTAGCAACAAGAATCATCGAATAAGGACATCGTATGAGGGTTTTATGGGCATTTTACTAAGGTTGCCAGATTTTTCAGATTAATTATGAAATTGCCTCGTCGTATTAAAAATTTGCACTAATTGCAAAATATTAAAAACCTACATATCTCCTTCATTATAAGACCAAATTGAATGATTCAAAATACTAAATTGACTAGAATTTCACAAGGAATCAATTGGACACATAAAAAATGAATTTAGGGATCGTTTGGCACGAAAAACGAGGAAGAATAATTGGCAAAAAAATATATATAAAACGGGCAGACTTCTTCTTCTTCAAATTTTCGAACCCCACAACCCTAGGAACTAATTTCTTCACCAAATATCATCCCCACGTCATAGGTAATCAATTCTAAACTTTACTCTTTCAATTACCCATTGTTTTTCGTCACTTTTAAATGAAAAACTAAGAATTTTCATGGTAATAAATTAAGGTTTGGGTAGAATTAGGAAATTTTATAAAAATTGAATCTTTACCTCGAATTGAGGTAGTATTTAGAAACTAATTGTATATTTGGGTTCGTGGGTGAATGGGTAAACGTAATTTGGTCCGAACCCCGAGTTTAGACCAAGCAATACCGGGTCGGGTTTTCACTTCTTTTTTTTGAAAACTTAGGAAAAATTATATTTTTCAATAAAGTTAGTTCCTTTAGTATTAATTAATGATATTGAGTTAATTATGATTAGATTCGAGCAAGTTAGAGCAAGATTCTAAAGGAAAAGCTATAATTGAGTTGTGAGTGGCCTGCGAAATTGAGGTAAGTGTTTGGTCTAACTTTGATTTGAGGGAATAGGAATCCCCAATTATTTGCTATGTGAAATGCATGAGCGCGGTGTATAGGTGAGGTGACGAGTATCTATGCACCACCCAATTTTTCTGTTAAGCATGATCCCTTTCCCGTTCCCAACTTAATTGATTCTTGTCTTAATTGTTCTATGTCCATTATTATTTCCATGACTACTTGGCCTTGTTATTTTATTGTTAGATATTTTTGTGGTTATTTTAGAAAGAGTATTGGTTGTTTTAGCTGGATTCCTTGTGGTACAAAACGGTTGACCGATTTGGCATTATTTTTATGAATTATATATATATATATATGTGTGTGTGTGTGTGTGTGTGTGTGTGTGT
>ML279492.1:10485-71672 GCA_005239495.1 Nicotiana undulata
TATATATATATGTGTTCCTGTTGGTTTAATTTTGATAATATTGAGGAAGTGATGAGGAATGCAGTTTAATTGTTTTATGATTGTTGAGGTTTACGTGGTCGTTTGGTTTCAATTGATTGTCGCCAATTGTTGTGGCAAGTGTATTAAAAGTGTTGGTTGTTCTCTTGATTTTATATGGTACATAAAGACTGAGCTAGGTTGACAGCGTTACGGTGTTTGCATATATTCTGGTTGATTTTGTTGTGAAATGATATTGGTGGAAGCTTACGAGCTAGACTGTTTTCTGTTTGAAATTGGTTGAAATAAAAGTGTTGTGAAAGACTTGGCCTGAACTGTGAAAGTTTTTTATGAATAAACAAAATTGGTGTGATAAGGGGGATGTGATAAGGGTGGATAATTGATTGTGATGTTGTGAATATGTGGGATCGGGTTGCACGCCGCAACAAGACAATGATAAGAGAGAATATGCATGTTTACTGTTTTCACTGTTATTTAAAGTGAAACTTATTTTGTTTATAATTTTTGAGACATAAATATTGTGAAAGGCTTAGACTTGAAAGACGGTGATAAGGGGACTGTGATAAGGGGATGTGATAAGGGTGGACAATTGATTGTGATACGGGTGAATAAATTGATCAGGATACGGGTGAATAAATCGATATGATATGTTTGGTGGGATCGAGTTGCACGCCGCAACAATGAGCAATAGGGGAGGACAATTATATTTTTAATGATTATCAATGAAAAACAAAGATTTGAAAACTACCATTTTATATTACTATTTTTCATATTTTGGCATTAGATTTATATAAAGTTAAAGTTTGGAAACTTGAAAATTATTTGAGAGTTTGTTATAGTTGAGTCCTGGAAAAGGCGGCTGAGTTATTTCATTGTTGTTGCATTACTTAATTATTTGTTTAGATTTCCTTCTTGCTTTATATTTATTGTCTCAATTATATTTTTTTATTCGTGTAGAATTGCTTTATTGCGTTATAGTATATATTATTGGCACATGTTATATGTTATTAATGCCCCGCCGTAGCCTCGTCACTACTTCGTCGAGGTTAGGCTCGACACTTACTTAGTACATGAGGTCGGTTGTACTGATACTACACTCTGCACTCTTTTGTGCAGATCCAGGTATCGACCAACAATAGAGATATTTAGAGCGGCTATTCATTTATTCGGAGACACGAGATATATATGCCGGCATTCGCAAATCTCGAGAGCCTTCTCCCAGTTTTATAAAACTGTTTTATTATATTCAGAACAGTTACACTATTTCTTTCAGCCCATTATTTGTAGTATTCTTTAGTCGTTTGTCAATTGTGACACCAGACCCTGGGGTAGTTCTAGAGTTACTTATATAATTAGTTCGTGGCTCGGTTTATTTAAGTGTTTATTATTTTATGTTTGGAATTATTCATTGAAAGTCGGTAGCTTAAGTTTATTTTATAATTGTTTATTATGTTTAAATGGATAATCAAAAGTAAATAGCTAATCGAACTCTAACATTGGCTTGCCTAGCAAGTGTGGTGTTAGGCGCCATCACGATCTCTAAAGTTGGAAATTTGGGTCGTGACAGGTATGAGAACACATATTTAACTCTATAGCTTTTAGAAACAATGGTTGTAAAAATATGTACAATATGGGCTAGGTGGGGTAAAACTAAAAACATAGACCATTTTTTATTATGGAGTGAAGTCAGGTGTATTTTCTTGTAATTCTTTCTATCATATAAGGTTATAAACTACAAATCGAGTTACATAGAAATATAAAATATCCTACATTTGACATATATAGGCAGACAAAGGGTGTTTACCATTTATAAAGACATTCATACAATTTGGACTGCTACACCAAATATCTTAGGTAACATTAAACATCAATTTTCATTTACAAAACATGCAAAAAGATTTTCCGAGTTGATGTTTGTTAAGCTTATTGTTTTTTAAAAAATAAAATTTCTCATTACCCGTTTTTATTAATTTTGACTTGAGAATGTTTCTCAGAGACGTTTTTCTAAACTCTACTTCCATTCACTAAATCTCCCAAAAAAGGTATAACGATCTACGCACATCTTCAACTTCCACTCTAAAAAAATAAGTTCAAACTACTGTCAGCAAATCACTTTAATTTCTTACAATATTATTTTATATTAAAAAAAGTAAAAATCCAATGTCCTTATCCGTCACAAGAAAGGGAAATACCTATCTTTGAATCACAATTCACAAACCGACCATTAGGTTGACTTGCTACTCGACCTCTAATATCGCGAGACAGATTTATGATTTAAAGTTTATGAGTTTAATTTTTTGATTTTTTGCATTGAAACTTTTAGATTTATGGGTTCATCTCTACTACTTATTATAAATTTAACAAATTTTTATATTTAAATTTATACTCCGTGTCAAAAGTTACGTACCAATAACGATACATCCGTCCCCGCTAACACCACCAATCCAAGATTCAATATCTATCCATAAATGATAAGAAATATACAATATATATATGCTGACTTATATTATGTAATTGTGATGGTTTCCTAATTATTTTATCAAGACATTGAAGTCTATGAAGGAAAGTGAAATCCAAAGACTTAAAAAGAAATTTCCCGTTTCCTTTCTCTTAAGGAAAGGGGATACTCAAATACTTATTTTTGACGATAAAAACTCTTCCTCTCCTATCTCAAAATTTGTTCATTGACCAGTGATATAGTAATTGTAATGACTATTTTGTCCTTTAGATTGTAATTTTTGCTATCATGATATTTTTTTTCCCTTTACATCAACTTGGTTATCTTTCTCTTTAGGTTAACTAATTACTACATCATATGCTTTTCCTAAAGCTTCTTCTTGGGTCAAATCTTCATCTTCTCGGGCTTTTTTCCAGTTTTGAAGCTTGAACCAGTGATCATCATTTGGTTCACAACTAATATATAAAACAATATTTTCTTTATGTTGTATATATATCTGAAATAAATGATGGAAAAAAGAAGAAAACTAATTTTCGTTGTCTCTCATTATTCCTCCTACGAAAAAGATTTTAAAAAAGAAACAGACGGTCACATAGGTGTAAGAGTGATTTACTTATTAGATAAGGAAACTTGTCACAATATTGTTAGTGGGAGAAAATGATGCAGATGTGTGATTTAGAGCACTGAGCTTTGCTTTTAAGATGATTACTACCATAATCATGAAGATTAGATAAAAAGAAAAGTCTAAGTGGGCGTTTGGACATAAAAACTGTGAATTTTCCGTAAAATGTTTCGACTTGAAAATGATATTTGAAAATTAGAATTGTATTTGGACATGAGATTCGGGCTATTTTTGACTTTTTGTTTTTCCTTTCTTTCAAAAATATAATTCAAAACAATGTTAAGTTATGAAAATTTTACATTTTTTCAAATCCAATTTGAAAATGCATTTTGAATTTGAAAAAAAATGCTGAAAGCCAGTTTTTCAATTGAAAAATTGGAAAGTTGGTATTTTTAAATTTTACAAATTTACCCTATATTTGTGTAATTTATAAAAGAACCCCAGTCAGTTATTAAACTAGGTAATACCTACAATTACCCAACATCTGATTAAGTGGCCTTGGACTATATTTTAATATCCACTATTAAGATTTACAATTTATACTTTTACCCGAAGTAGCTAATACAACTTCTATTAGAGATTGTTTGTATAGTTAAACAATCAACATGTTTGATTGTTGTTTCAAATAGGATAATCAAGTCGGGACGATTTTGATATTGTTTTATAGATTGTGGGGTATAAAATGTTCATGGTTTTGAAAAACGTACATCCAATGATCCAAATATGTTGCAAAAATTATAACAAAACACAACATCATCTTCAAATCAAATTTTAGTATAATTTCAAATTTGAAAAAAAGATCTTGGAATTTATGTTCAAAGGCCTACTTCATTTCAAGTAAAATTAATTTTTTATGGCCAAATTCTGAAAAAAAATTAAATAAATTAAAAACAAGGTAATTTTTTGTATGGCACTAAATCTTGATTAGACATTTTGCTTTTCCTTGAGATATTTTTGTTTTCATACCAAAAAAGGAAAAGCAAAAGTTAGCGGACATATCTTACCTAAAAAAAAGAAGAAGAGGTAAGATGACAAAATATCATGAAATAGAAATATGACAAGAATTCGAGATAAGATATTAGGGCTCATTTCAAAACCTCAACACATATCAAAGCCATGTTTACGTCGTTTTATGCCTATAAATTAATTGAGGTATTTTTTTTTAGTTCGTTTCAAATAAAATATTTGAAAATATTTTAATTTTTAAACTCTTTATTTGACCTATTTTATCTTAATGAGAAATTTTTATAATCATACAGATATTATGACCCATAGAGCTTTTACCCCGTAATCTTTCAAGACAATAAATTTTAAGTCTTTTCTTTTTTTCTTAAATTTCTTGCCGAATCAAATTACCTCATTTAAATTGAAACGGAAGGAGTACCATCTTTGTAGTCCGGAGTGATATTAGTCTACATCTCTGATTTAATTAGTTATGCATATTTTTGAAAGTCTGATAAATTTAATGAATGACGTAAGTAAGTCGAACAGCACCATTGATTCAACTTAGTAAAATTCGCACTTTACCTCATAAAATGAAAATAAAGCAGTAAGAGCTACGTAGTAATCTAATTTCAGGTATATGTTATATATAAACTTAGTTTGTTAGCTTACTATTATTTGACAAAGACAGCCACTAAACAGAAAAGAACAAAAGGAGGAATTTAAAGGTGTCCTTGGTTACAAAAAGATAGCTTGGTTTAATTATACATCATCAAACAAATAAGGGATGAAGATACAATGTCCTCAAAATCATGTCGGTCATGAAGGGTAGAATTTTCTCTAACTCCACCACATAAAAATCATGCTTATGAAGTTGAAAATTTTAAGTGAGACGCATAAATTGGTTGAAGCTGAAAACAACAATATTTAAAATTAAAAAAAGTATTAAAACCCTCAAATACTAAAGCCGAGTCTTTATAAATATAAGATTATTATTTTGAGCCTTACGCGATGCGAATTCGAATATAATCGGGCTTCAATACGAGTACCGAGCAAAGGATGGGAAACCAAGAGAAAAAAATCTTTAAGAATTCACCAAAATATCGTGATCGTACAAATCTTTGTGGCTGTAAAAGCTTTCAACAACACGAATATAAAACTCCTTTTCAGAAACAAGGAAACAAAAAAAAGAAATGAAAATAAGAACTCTTTTTCTTTGGGACCCAAAAATAAAATAATTCCAATATCCATCACGAAATTTCCTCCAAAGAAACAGACACCATATATCTTCCAAACCAATAAACTCCAACCACGTAAAAGCAATCACATGAACGTCACGTGACTCAAGCATCATTAATTTAAAAAAGGAAAAGGAAAAAAGAAGTCTTTCTTTATTATAGCATGTTTGACCAAGCTTTTAAAATTAGCTTATTTTAAAAAGTGTTTTTATTAAAAGTATTTTAAAAAAATATTTTTGGTGATAAGCAATTTGTGTTTGGCTAATTAATTTAAAAAGCACTTTTGAGCAGTAATTAGTGTTTGGCTAAGCTTTTGAAAACTGCTTCTAAATATATTTTTCTCAAAAGTGATTCTCAGAAAAGTATTTTTGGAAAGAAGTTATTTTTTTTACCTTCCAAAAGCTTGGCCAAACACCTCAATTTTTAGCAAAAAATACATTTGGCCAGAAAAAACCTTTTTGCCCAAAAAAAAACTTACCAAACATGCTATTAGTCTTTTTCTTTTCTGCTTCTTTCATTAAAAAGGTTTTGTAGTGTTTACACACGAGAAAATGCCCAAAATAATTCAGTATCTTTGCATTTTAACTCAAATTAATTTTATTTCTTTCACTTGGAGCACTAATAGCCATATTCTTTAATAAAGTGCACACTTTAAGTCTCCATGTTTGATATGAAAATAATATTTTTTAAAAAATATTTTTTAATTTTTTCACGTTTGATTGACTTAAATATTATTTTTCTCGTGAAATCATTTTTATCCAATTGAAGGAATTTTTCTTGTCATACAACAACAACAACAACAACAAAAAAAAAACTCATTTTGATCCCAACATATGGGGTATGAGGAGGGTAGTCTGTATGCAGACCTTACCCCTACCTAATGCAGGTAGAGAGGCTGTTTCCAATAGACCCTCGGCTCAGGAAGGGCAAGAAGAAGAAGAGGGAAGCAAGGAAGAAGAAAGATGGAAAAAAATCACATACCGTAATAAAGGATAAATATTATCTAATAATAGCAACGGGAAATACAATACCTGAGGCGAACAAAACCACATACCGCAATAAAGAAAATCTAAGAATATGAAGGGAAATGCATGCTATTAAGCCTATCGGTGAACACTATAAACTACCTACTAACCTTCTACCTTAATCCTCGACCTCCACACTCTCTTATTCAGTGTCATGTCCTCAGTGAGATGAAGCAGCGCCATGTCCTGCCTAATCACTTCTCCCCAGTACTTCTTAGGCCTGCCTCGACCCCTTCTCAAACTCTCCATGGCCAACCTCTCACACCTTCTGACAGGGGAATCAATACTTCTTCTACTAACATGTCCAAACCATCTCAGCCGCGACTCCCGCATCTTGTCCTCCACGGATGCTACTCTCACTCTGTCCCGGATAGCTTCATTCTTAATCCCATCTCGCATGGTACACCCGCACATCCATCTTAATATCCTCATCTCTTATACTCTCATCTTCTGCACGTGGGAGTTCTTGGCTGGCCAACACTCAACCCCATACAGCATAGCGGGTCGAACCACCACTCGATAAAACTTACCCTTAAGTCTTAACGACACATTCTTGTCACATAGAACACCGGAAGCGAACCTCCACTTCATACATGCTGCTCCGATGCGATGTGTGACATCTTCGTCAATCTCCCCGTTACCCTTGATAATAGATCCGAGATACTTAAAACTCGCTCTCTTGGGGATAACTTGAGCATCAAGTTTAACCTCTACGTCTGCACCATGGGTCTCACTGAATTTGCACTCCAAGTATTCTGTCTTGGTTCTACTCAGTTTGAACATTTAGACTCCAAGGTCTGTCTCCAAACCTCCAACCTCGCATTAACTCCGCTACGCGTATCGTCAATCAACACTATATCATCGGCAAACAACATGCACCAAGGCACCCCCCATTGGATTGACGCGACAATACATCCATCGCCAGGGCAAACAAAAATGGGCTAAGAGTCGATCCTTGGTGCAACCCCATCACCACAGGGAAATGGTCCGAGTCACCACCCACAGTCCTCACCCGAGTCTTAGCCTCATCATACATATCCTTAATCACCCTAATGTACGCTACCAGAATGCCGCTAACCTCCAAACACCTCAACAGGACCTCCCTCGGAACTTTATCGTATGCCTTCTCAAGGTCAATAAATACCATATGCAAATCCTTTTTCCTTTTCCTGTACTGCTCCACTAATCTCCTTACTAGATGAATCGCTTCCGTAGTCGAACGCCCCGACATGAATTCAAACTGATTATTGAAAATAGACACGCACCTCTTCGCCCTGGACTCCACCACTCTCTCCTAAATCTTCATAGTGTGACTCAATAACTTGATACCCCTATAATTATTGCAATTTTGGATATCACCCTTGTTCTTGTAAATCGGGATCATCGTACTCCACCTCCATCTTCGGACATCTTCTTTGCCTTAAAAATAACATTAAACAGCCTAGTGAGCCACTCCAAACCTGCCCGCCCCCCGCGCTCTTCCAGAATTCCACCGGGATTTCGTCTGGACCCATTGCTCTGCCCCTGCACATCTTACGCATCGCTCCTTCCACCTCCTCTACCGTAATCTGCCTACAGTACCCAAAATCCCGCCGACTCTTGGAGTGCTCCTACTCACCCAGCACAATGCATCTATCCCCCTTCTCAATCAACAATTTATGGAAGTATGTCTGCCATCTTCTCCTAATGAGTGCCTCATCCATCAACACTTTACCATCCTCGTCGTTGATGCACTTGACTTGGTCTAAGTCACAGGCTTTCCTCTCCCTCACCTTGGCCAACTGGTACAACCTCTTGTCCCTACCTTTGCCCTCGAGCTCCTCGTACGAACGAGCAAAAACTGCGTTCTCATGATAGGAATTTTTCCTGTCACGAGAAGGAAAAATATTTTCCAAAATATTTCTCAACCTTCCAGACCCTTTTCTTCAAACTTTTCTTCACCGTTTACATTTTCTAGTCATATACATACATTTATTATACATAATTATATACATATAATGCATAAATTATACATATATTATACCTTCACCGGCTATTTTTAGTTTAGCAGTTAGGTAGACGACTATTTAGGTTAATTCTTCTACTTTTTATGATATAAAAAAAGTATTGTCTTTCATTTCAATAAAATGATGTAGCAAAAAATATTTCTTTTCGTGATATAGAAAAAAGTATAACAAAATGAGTATTTTTTTCATGTTGTAAAAAGTGTACTTTCTTTTTTAACCAAAAAGCGTATTTTAATTGTGTAACACAAATTTCAATATTGTTTTTGCGAGAAAAGGTAAAACAAATTAGTCCCTTTGATTTGTGTAAATTTTTTTTAAAATAATTTATTTCTTAAAGAAAGTAGAGTCTTGGAAAAGTTGGATAGTTGGGGTGGGGGAGGGGTGAGGAGAGCACGGTAAAGTGTAAACACTACAAAAAAACCTTTTCTCAATACAATTTAATTTCATGATATTTCCAGCTGGTGGATGGATTCCCCACAACGTTAAATAATACTTATACGCATTAAAATTAAAAACAATCCTTATAAGAATCCGCCCCCACCTCCCATCAACCCTACACCACCCACCCCTTTTAATATAACACCACAAACAAATAGATTGCAGTATACATACAGGCATACAGCTCTATACACGCACCATTTTTCTTCCTTTACACAAAGCCTCCTAAATATAACTCAAAAACACAAACAACAACATCAACATCGACAGCCCACCATTTCAATGGCATAAACTTCTCTAAAAACCCATTTTTAAGGCTGACTTTCAACTACCCCTTTTGATCTTTTGCCTATTTTTCGCAAATCTTGAACTACCCTTTTGTCGCAAATTTGGAAACCCTATTTGATAATATTCTGGGCAAATTTTGAAGTACCCATTTTTGGTTAAAGTTTGGAGAATCCATGGACGGCACCAATACCGCCGGCGACACCAGCACCAGCAGTAGAAGCAACCTAGCGCCGGCAAGAAGTCTGGGCAAAAAGGAAAATCAAGGACTTCTATTGGGTAGGTACGAAATTGGGAAATTACTTGGGCATGGTACGTTTGCTAAGGTGTACCACGCTAGGAATGTGAAGACAAATGAGAGTGTTGCTATAAAAGTTATTGATAAAGAAAAGATCTTGAAAGTTGGTCTTATTGATCACATTAAACGCGAGATCTCAATTTTAAGGAGAGTTAGGCACCCAAACATAGTCCAATTGTACGAAGTTATGGCCACAAAGGCCAAAATCTACTTTGTTATGGAGTATGTTAAAGGTGGTGAGCTTTTTAACAAAGTTGCTAAAGGCAGGCTTAAGGAGGAAGTTGCTAGAAAATATTTCCAGCAGTTAATCTCTGCTGTAGCCTTTTGTCATGCTCGTGGTGTTTACCATAGGGACCTAAAGCCTGAAAATATACTGTTAGATGAAGATGGGAATGTTAAAGTTTCTGACTTTGGCCTTAGTGCCATTTCAGAGCAGATAAAACAAGATGGTTTGTTTCATACCTTTTGTGGTACCCCGGCCTATGTGGCGCCGGAGGTGTTAGCTAGAAAGGGTTATGATGCAGCCAAAGTTGATATTTGGTCATGTGGTGTTGTACTCTTTGTGCTAATGGCAGGGTATTTGCCATTTCATGATCAGAATATTATGGCTATGTATAAGAAGATATATAAAGGTGAATTTAGATGTCCTAGATGGTTTTCACCTGAATTGACTAGGTTTCTAAGACAGCTTCTTGATACTAATCCTGAAACTAGGATCACTATTCAGGAGGTAATGAACAATAGGTGGTTTAAGAAGGGTTTTAAACATGTCAAGTTTTATATTGAGGATGACAAGTTGTGTAGTGTTAATGATGATGATTATGATGGCGGGGTTGATTATTCGTCTGATAGATCGGAGTCTGAATCTGAAATGGAGATGAGAAGGAAGCCGGCTACTTTGCCTAGGCCAGCTAGCTTGAATGCATTTGATATCATTTCATTTTCCCGAGGTTTTGATTTGTCTGGTTTGTTTGAGGAGGGAGGAGATGGGGCAAGGTTTGTATCCGGGGCTCCAGTGCCCAAGATCATAAGTAAGTTGGAGGAAATTGCTAAAGTTGTGAGCTTTGCAGTGAGAAAGAAGGATTGTAGAGTGAGTTTGGAGGGGTCTAAAGAGGGTGAAAAGGGACCATTGACAATTGCAGCTGAGATATTTGAGTTGACGCCGTCGCTGAGAGTTGTTGAGGTGAAGAAAAAAGCAGGAGATAGAGTGGAGTATGAGGAGTTTTACAACAGGGAATTGAAGCCAGGGTTACAGAATTTATCGCTTGAAGTTGGAGACCCTATCCATTCATCTTATTTGCCATCAGATACTGAATAAAGAGAAAGGGACGGGAAAAGGGTATACTCTCTTCTCTTTCGTTTTAATATCTTTAGGTGCATTTGTATAGATAGCACTTAGTCTTTACACTTTTGCATCTGGTATTAGCTCACATTCTAAGGTTGTGATATCTTGTAATTTCTGTTCTTGTTGTGAAATACTATATGAAGATCTAAAAAATGGAATACATCAGTGTCTCAGAATTGGCTCAGTTCTCAATTTCCTTTTATTTTCTGTTACTAATAATATTCTGACGCTAAATTCAGAATTTCGTAAACTATTCCTATGAGCAAATCCATTGCTGTACTAGTCTGTAGCTTGTGGAAGTGCTGCTTTATACAGATTGAGCTTCCCAATTTCGTTGTAACTTGTGGAAGCCATGTGTTATAGATCGAGCTTCTCAATCGTATAAGGCCAGCATTTCTGTACCTCTTGTTGCGGATGATGGTATATATATATGCTTGAATGCTCTTGTTTTGTGCAACTTTCTCTAGTTAGTATGGACAAGAGCAGGTGTAGCTATTAGGCAGTTGTCAATGGTTGGATTGAGTGAGCAAGCATTTATAAATAACTTGCAATGAGATTTTGGTAATATTTAATTAATTACTCAGAAGTTATTCAATAGTTCCCCAACACATATGGGCTTTGCAGAATGATGAGAAAAGAAAGAGGACGATGGTCTATGTAAATTCATATCAAGCAAAAGAAAAGGGAAGGGGGGGTGGGGGTGGGGGTGGTGCGTCTATGTAAATTCATGAACAATTCCAGACATAGTATAAGGTTCAATTGTTTATCAACCGCTTTTTTGTTTTTTGTTTTGTTTTGGTTGTTGGTGTCTGCATTGGTCTTACAGAAATGGGGATCATTCATGGATTGTAATCTTTTTCTTCTCTTAATACTATTGCCAAGTTTCTTCAAGGCCAGCGGGACCTTGATGATTGGAAATGGGATTTAGGCTCTTACAGATTTTCTTGAGGATGTTACCTCCTATACTAAGCCTTAGTAAATGATTGCTTGTGATTAGCTGTTCACTCGAGCTTTTAGCTTCCCTGCTAGTTTTCTTGGTCAATCTGGAGTTTTCCTTGCAGTTGATTACACTTGAATATCAGTAGATCTTCTCCAATGAAAAAGAAAAAGTAAGAATCTAGTTTTGAGAGCTACAAACTAGCTGGGAAATCAAATGCCCGTCTTTAACCTTTGATAGGTGTAAGTACCACAGGTCTGAGTGAAGGCAACAACTAAGGCAATGACATTTGAGTGAGGTAACTCTTCCTTTCACAATTGGAAGATAAAACTATTTGTTTACTTATAACCAAAAATATAGCTGTTGAGCTTCTGCTGAAAGGGATTCTGAAACAAATTGATTTTCTTTCGAATCAGTTTGTCCAGATAGGATTTATTTGGGTGGATGTTTTAGGACAATGTATATGGAGAATATGACTGTTCAAACTTTTAAGTGAAGACACTGTTGTAGATTTGCAGATACCAGTTCTCTGTTCTCCCTTGGTCGGTGATGAAGTTGGTATATACGGTGTTCGAATAATTGGCCTCAAGCTTTTCCCTTGAAGCCTATAGTATGACTTTTTCCCCTAAGACCTGAAGCACTGCTTTTTTGCTTTCCAATAGATGGAAACTGCTTTATGCTTCATAATGTATAGAATGCCTAAATGTAATTAGACGGAACAATGTAATTAGAGAAATTGTGATCTTGTGCTTTGATGATAAGATTGGCTCTACCTAGAATTAAACTGATACTGGGAAAAAACCAAAAAATCTCGGGTAAGATTGCTTCCTAGAGTAATTAGTTTCTGTTAGAGGCAAACACTTAGTACACTGCCATAGCTGGAGATAGTGTCAATAGAGACAGAAATTGCTTGGGGAATCAGATATTCAGAGAGAACCATGTTCTGCCGGTATGCTTTTAGTAGGTGTAAAATTTCTTTTATGCGGTGCGAAAATTTAATTGGATAAAGGGGCATTTGGAAGTTATGCATAGTACATGCATAGGAGACTAGCATGTTCTAACTGTTTGAGGCACTTTCTGGGTGCTGAGGTAATACAATTTCGTTTTACTTATAAAAAAAAGTGGTTTTTGATGATCTCTCCCATTTATCCTTGGTTCTTTAGTTATAGTCCTATTGTTTCACCAGTAGGGAATATACTGCAATATCCTGGATCTAAGGACAGATCTTTTGTCAATTCTTATGTTTACTTCTTGCATATGCTGTATTCTGTTATGCTGCATGGGTTTTAAAATTAGTGAGTACTAGTCCTTTCTGGTTCCTTCCCTTTTTATAGTATTATTTTTTTTCTTGGTAGTGCCAACTGAACATTGTTGACCAACCTTTCTCATATAAAAAGAATGAAACTTTTATTTTTCCTTATTATGGCCAGTTCATTCATCACTACAATGCTGGTATTATTAATTAAATATTTAGTAGTGGTTCGTACTGAAAGACGTAATTACTAAATTTGTATTTGGCAACTGGTTGCCTGAATTTGGCCACTTATGGCTTTTTATATACTGAATAATAGGCCAATTAACTGATGACACATCTATTTATGTACTTTGAATAAGCACTTCATTATTTTCTATTGATGATGCAACCGACTCTTCTGGCACATTGGTTTCTTACTATTGGCGTGATACTTGCATGTATAAACATCAATGAACATGCAGTGCCTTGAAATTTTTGTAATGTACCAAATAAAGAAGAATTGGAAAAAAAATAACAAGAAGGGGTAAATGGAAAGAGCAAGAAGTAGTACAAAAACACCTCTGTTGGCTGGCGATTTCGCAGGCAGCTATATAAACTGGTAAACTGCTCTTATCTCCTAAAAACCTTCAAAGCCCCTTATAATCTTAATATAACTATTAGTAATTGATTCTTTCTTTTTTAATCTCTTTTTATGTTCTTTAATGTCTTTATTTATTGTCTGCCATCGTCAAATGTGTGTTAGATCTGTGTGATTGCACTGGGCAGCAGGTTCTAATGATTTGGTATCATATCATGGGATGCCAATTGCCAAACAAAATTAGACTGGCATTCATACTCTGATTAATCAGAAAATGCAGTTCAATAATGTTTTTCTGTTTGTTCCATGTCTGGTAGGTAAGTGTGGACTTGTAACAACTGGTGAAGGCTACTTCCACTAGAACGGAGAACTCCTGAATTCCAAAAACGCAGAGCCGAATGCCAAGCTGGATGGATCAGCAACTAGACCTTTGCGTTGCACTTCGTCACAAGTTGATGTTCAAGATCAATATTTAACCATTTCAACTCAGACCGGTGCATAGTCTAATTGTATATTAGTAGTCTATCTAATATCTACGGAACTGGTAGAAAAAAAGGTCTTCTGATTTGCACTTCATGCCAAGTTAGTGGATGTAATTGAAAAACAAAAAAAATAAAAATAAAATTGAAAATGGCATAAGGAATAGTCAAAGTAGGTTTTTAAATTAAATAACTTTTATAATGGTTCTGGACCATACCAAAAACGAATATTTCTGGACCACTGTAGTGAATGATTGAAAGCTTTGTTTCAGGACTAGTGCAGGCTGTTGCTATCAAAATTTTTGGCCTCTTACTGAATTTGTGCAGGGGATATTGGTATCTAGATTTTGTATATGCGAATCTCATTGATCACCAGAGAATTCTTTACTTTGCACTAATTTAGAAATTGCAAACTAGGGAGAGAGCAGAAAGGAAAAATAGGATTAGATACAGGCGAAGTAAACAATGAGAATTATATCACTTAACTATGGTTGTGCGATAAATGTGTGTACATTAGCCGAGTATAGACATTGAATAGTCGGCTCAATTTTCATTAATTCAGGAATTATTTATCACATATATAATTCCTATTATTATTTATGGTACATCAAGACAAAAGCATTTTAGTTTATTGTTAGGTTTATGTTATATTACTGTTGTTGATTATTCACTAATAAATATTGATTTATTTCTTCACTTTTAATATTTCGTATAGGTGTCTCATCCTCTTGAAACAACCCTAAAAGAAGATCTGACATGACAAATAATAAATCTCTATTCTCTACCCGAATCCGTGCATGTCGTACCTCGTATAATAAAATAAAATCATCAAGTGCCTTGATTTTGTTTTAAATTTTTGCCTCCTATATTGGTCAAAAACAATTCTGAAATCTCAATGTAACACTCCTCCAATAATTATTCCAAAATTGACATTCCTATTACCATATACTATGTAAGTATATGTTCATTGGTTGTTTAAATTTATATTACAAGGCGAGGCGATAAAGATTTAACAATAAGTTGAATTTACTCTATACAAGAATGAATCATCTTTGTATTTATAGTTATGGATCGAGTCAAAAGCAACAAAATTAATAGAAATAAATTTACATGCTGTTCACTTTGAATAGAGATAATATGTTTTGATGATGAGAATATGATGGACAAATAAATCCTCATTGCATACTCTGTATTCTGTTATGCTCTGTCATGTGTATCTTATGTTAATAAATGAGTATCCTTATGGTTGATTTTTAAAATAAAATTATTGGAACCCTTTCTCATTCTTTTGTGTGTAAGTTGAACATTGTTGAATGAAAACTCTTTTTATTTGTTAGTGTTGCCAGCATTTGACATGATTGTGACCTAATTGTTCAATTTGTATTTGGAAAGTCATTGCTGAACTCGGCTGCTCGTGGCATATATATTATATACTGATGACACATCTGTTTATGTAGTTCCAACTATACTCCAGTCACTAAAGGGAACACGTCTGTTTATGTACTTTGAATAACAACTCAATCAATAAACTGATGACACATCTGTTTATGTTCTTTGAAAATGAACAAGTGCTCCGTCATTAACGATGCAATCAACTCATTGACACCTTCTCTATGGCCGTTTAATATTACTATTCCCTCCTTTTACGACTTTACATATCTATTGTAAAATAATAAATGAAATACATATAATACTTGTGATCTGAATGACAATCTGAAAATCAAAGTCATTTTGTTTCTGGGAGATCAATCACTGATAATGTAATATTCACTCAGGAAATAGTTCTAATCTCAATAATGGAGGAAATGTTGTCCTTAAATTTGACATGGCCAAAGTATATGACAGATTATCATGATCCTTTCTTAATAAGGTTTTATGTAGGTTTGATTTTAATGAGGATTGATATAATCTGATTTGGAGAAGTATCTCTAATGTGTCGTACTCTATAATTGTGAATGGTACTAGATAGGGGTGTACATGGACCGGGTTGGTTCGATTTTTATCAAAACCAAACCAAACCAATTATATCGGTTTGGATTGGTTCGGTTTTGTTGGATTTTTCGAGTTTTCGGATTCTTTTTTGTTACATGAATATAGTTCCAATTTTACTTTGTTAAAGTTATAGATAAAGTTTTGATAAGTGAATATATACTTAGTAAATATTGAAAAAACTGACAAACATATGATCTATTAAAATATTCTAATGGGAGAATTTTTTAGTTATACATTATAGTTATTTTCTAAGTCGTCTAACAATAATTTTCGTTAATGTACGCTTTCTAGGTTAACACAGGAGTGGATCTCAAATATTTCAATATTTTTTAACGAAAATTCAATATAAAGTCTTAAAAATATATATAAAAATTATATATTTATATGTCGGTTTGGTTCGATTTTTTTACTCAATACCAAATCAAGTCAAACCAAACCTAGTCAGGTTTAATCGGTTTGGTTTGGTTTGGTTTTTCGGTTTGGTGCGATTTTCCGGTTCGATTTGTACACCCCTAGTACTAGACATGGATTCTTTACTTCTTCCCAAGGTCTTAAGCAAGGAGATCCCATATCTCCATCCCATTTCATCATTGATGCTGAGGTTCTATCTAGATCCCTGAATAGTTTGTTACAGAACAATGCCTTTCATTCCTTTCTCAATGCATAGAAATGGACCTCAAATTACTCACTTAACATATGCTGATGATATTGTGATCTTTAGTAGTGGTAATACTAATTCCATAAAGTTGATCATGAAACAAATTAGGAACTAAGTCATGGATAAGAGTTTTTTCCCTCACTGATCCAAAAACATGTGCATATAGGATCAACAGAATTAGAACTAAAACTGGATTCATGGACAAAAACTTCCCTTTTAATTACCTTGGTTGTCCTATCTACATAGGTAGATTTTTTTTTACTTATTTTGATAGCATGTGTTCCAAGATTATTAAAAGGTTGAATGCTTGGCAGGGTAATATGCTTTCTTGTGGAGGTAGACATGTACTGATTAAATATGTTATACAATCTCTTCTTATTTACATTTTATCTGCCATCAATCCTCCCAAAGGAACTTTAAAGCTCATTGAGAATCATATTGTTAACTTCTTCTGGGGCTCTTGTAATGGTAAAAACAAGTACCATTGGACTTCTTGGAAAAAAACTATGTTTTTCAAAGAATGAATCTGGAACTGGTATCCAGGGAATGGATGATACCTCTAATACTCTTACCATCAAAAGATGTGGCATTTTAGAGTTAGTAACTCTATGTGGGCTGACTTCATCAAGGCAAAATACTGCCTTAGGGTACATCCTGTTGGTAAGAAATGGTGCAGTGGCAACTCTGAAGCGTGGAAACACCTACTTTGGGCCAGAGACAAGTGTGAAAAACTGATTATTTGGAAGATTAATGGTGGTAATTGTAGCTTTTGGTGGGACAACTGGACTGAATTAGGACCTTTATCACACATTTGTTCAAGCTACAGTAATACTAGCAACAACAAAAAGAAGGTAAATGATTTCATGAGTACTAATGGGTGGGATGCACATATGCTATATAACACTCTACCTAGCCATATTGCATTACATATTATGTCGATACAGGTGAGCCAGGAAGACAAAAAGGATTATGCTATATGGAATGCAACTAAGGATGGTCACTTTACAAATGATTCTGCTTGGAATATGATCAGAGATCACAGAACAATCAATGTAACAATCAACAAGGTATGGCACGAATCAATTCCCTTCAAACAATCTTTCATGTGTTGGAGAATCTTCTTTGGTAGAATCCCCATGAGACAAACTATTACAAGATTGGATTCCCAAGATACTAAAGTTTGCAGTTGTTGTACAACACCTGTCATGGAGACATTGCAACATGTATTTGTGGATGGTAGAGCAACCGAGTTTATGGAAAGTCATGGGCAATCCATTGGGAATCATCCATCAACAATTACCAATCAGAGGTCTTCTTAATAGGTGGTGGAACATAAAGGTAAGAAACACTGTCCACAAACTATATTGTAAGCTCTTCCTGTAATTATCTGTTGGGAGATTTGGAAATCTTGGGCTGCATGTAAGTATGGGGACAACAACAGCTTTTACTTGTATCGAATGATTACTCAATGTGTCTGTATCAAGGCTGTTCTTTAGGATGCATTTCTTACTCTGGACACTATTAGTCCATGGAGTAATCTCTGCAAAGTAGTGGAGAAGCTCAAACTTGTGGTCATATGTACCCCTGTTCATTGGATAAAACCAACACCTGGGTGGATCAAATTAATATTGATGACAGCTTTATCAAAGCAAGCAGGAAAGCTGGGATTAGGGGTATTGTTAGAAATAGCAATGGCTACTCTATGTCCCGGTACAAGCCAGTAGCAGCTCGCAAGTAGAAATCATAACATCGAGATTTGGGGTAGAATAGTGCACTCATCATGGCACTCTAATCTCTAAGTGGAGATTGACTCCCTGATTGTCACAAAGATCCTCACAAATCAAAGCACCAACAACTTGAAGCTACAACACATTATCAATGGCCTAACTACTGTGCTTGACAATACTGCTTCTTGTATCTCTCATTGCTTTGGAGAAGCAAACCAAATTGCGGATCTGTTGGCAAAGTTGGCTTCTACAAGTGGAAACATGACCTTATATTTCTCATAACAACTTTTCTAGAGTGGCAAAGGGACTGATTCAACTTGACAAATTGCAAATTCTTACTTTTAGAAGACAATATGAAAAATATAATATTTTTGTTAATTAAGTTAGATTTATGGATGGAAAGACATTTTTTGTATAGGCCGAGCCTTTCCTTGATTTGTTTGGCAAACTTTTTGTAGACTAGAGGCAAGGTTCGATGTCCCCCTCTTGTCATTGTAAATTATTCAATATACATGGTAGGGGTTCAAGCCTAATCCCCCACACCCTAGGTCCACAACCGAAGGTGATGGTTTAAACTAAAAAAATAAAAAAATGACAGTAACATTTTAAGAAGTTTTTGTAAATGATTTTGGAAAGAATAATAATGATAAGGGTAAAACGATTCTTTCGGATCTTCTCTTGATTTGCTTATATGAATACATTGAAGTGAATACATATTTTTAGTACAGTGAAAAGTATTCTCCGGTCTATTTAATTTAATTGATTTTTGGTTGTTTTCACACATATTAATAAATTCATCTTTTTAGCATTATTTAACAATAAAATTGACCGTATTAATCTTAATATGTTTATTGAAAATATAACAAATACTCCTAGGCTCTTTAATCTAACGGTAATATTGAAAAAAGAAGTTAATTCCTGAAAAAATCAAATATTATGGATCTCAAAAGGAAAGCCAAAAAATACAGGGACTAATGTCTTTCTTCTGTCTAAGTTTTAAGCCCATTAATTACTACTCCCTCTGGTGTAAAATAAGTGATTTTTTGGTCTTTTTTGTGATCCAAAATAAGTGATTTTTTCAGATTTTGAAGAATGAATTAATTGTTGTTTTACTACATTGTTCTTGGAGTAAATAGTGTTGGAGTACGTGTTTATGTGAGATAATAAAGGTTAATATAGTCAATTTCATTGATATTTAATGTTAAAATGTGGATTTCTTAAACTGTATAAAAATATTCAAAAAATCACTTATTTTGGAGAGAAGGGAGTACTAGACACTTGCGTATATAATGATGGATGAATATATGAATATGCAGTGAAGGTATATAACTGAGAACTTCTTATATCTTTCAAAACATTTTTATAAAGTCACTTCTCATGAAGTATATTATTCTTCATTATCCAGCATACTTGGGAAACAACTGGAGAAAATTAGGAAAAGCTAATAAAAAGATAAAAGGATAACTTGCTTCATCATCATTCCTTTTTTTAAAAAAAAAAAAAAATTCAATTCATATCTACACGCCCTATTAGATCTGTACAATATACTCTAATGAAGCAGCTGCCTTTTAACTTCAGTCAAAAAATATCTATATCAATCAAAACAAGTAAAAAACAAGAGAAAAGATATGCAGGAAACTTCCAATTAACCCCACCCCCTTTCTCCCTCTCCCCTCCATAAAAAAAAAAAAAAGACAAGAAAGAAAGAAATTATTTCTGAAACAAACAAAAGGATAATACACCATTAATTTCTTTCTTGATTTTGATCAACTTGCTGTTGCTGCTGATCACAACCTTGCCATGTCCAAACTATATCTTTAAGAGAAGTCTTCAATCCTTGATCAAAGAATTTCTTATATTCCATTGTATCTCCTGATTTTTTTGACACTTCTACCACATGGAAAGAAGGTGTAATCTCAAAAATCTCTGCATCAATAGCTAGCTGTCCTTTTCTCCCTTCTTTAATACTTTGCATAGTCACTGTCCCATCTTTCTTCTTCACATTAAAACTCTCATTTGAAGCCACTTCCTCCAGCTTTGATACAATAATAGAAGCTGGTTTTTTCGCCGTGAATCGAGCATCTGATTTTCTTTCTTTTTCTTTTTCGAATAATCCAGATAGATCAAAACCAGGTGAAAGAGAAATGATATCAAATGCATTTAAACAAGTAGGTTTCATTGTTGTTGAATCTTGATCTTTCTTCGGATTGGAAGGTCCTTCTCCATCTGAATTATGGTCCTCAATATCCAAAACACTACGAGGCGATTCGAGTTGCTCTTTCCCTGGATTTGTGGTGGTTTTATCAATTTGTTTGAAACCTTTCTTGAACCAGTAATTCTCCATGAGTTTAGTTAAGGCAATTCTTGAACTTGGATTGGGATCAAGAATTCTTGAGAGAAGCTTTCTTACCTCAGGATGGAACCATTGTGGACATTTGAATTCCCCTTTGCTTATCTTTTTGTACATTTCCATTAGGTTTTGATCATGAAATGGTAGATAACCAGCTAACAAAACAAATAAAACAACTCCACATGACCAAATGTCAGCTTTTTCGCCATCGTAACCTCTCTTGTTGATCACCTCAGGGGCAACATAGGCTGGTGTTCCACAGGTTGTGTGGAGGAGACCATCTTGCCTTTTTGAGTCTAACAATGCACTCAGCCCGAAATCCGACACTTTCAAGTTTCCACCTGTAGAAGATAAAATAAATTAAAAGTGCGCGTTGAAAACATAAAGTCCGTGCTGAGGACATAATTAAATAGATAAAAGTTTGCTCTTTTTAGTCACACCTTCGTCGAGGAGGAGATTTTCAGGCTTGAGATCACGGTGGTAGACGTCGCGGCTATGACAGAAATCAACTGCAGCGATTAATTGTTGGAAGTATTTTCTAGCTGCATCTTCTTTAAGCCTGCCTTTAGCAACCTTATTGAAAAGTTCACCACCTCTCACATATTCCATGGCGAAATATATTTTAGTTTTGCTAGCCATAACCTCATAGAGCTGGACAACATTTGGGTGTTTGATTAGCCTCATGACAGAGATTTCACGTTTGATTTGATCAATTAAGCCAACTTTCATCACCTTCTCCTTGTCAATGATCTTTACAGCAACACTTTCGCCAGTTTTGAGATTTCTTGCATGGTAGACCTTGGCAAATGTCCCTTGGCCTAACAATTTCCCAATCTCATACCTTTGCATCAGAATGTTGCCTTTCTTCTCGTTCTTCGTTGTCATCTTGGAGAAGAGACTGGCGCTACAATTGAGAATTTTTTTATTTATTGTTTGGGAATAGTCGCCATTGCGCCTAATAATTTGTTTGAGACGGAGACGTAATTGTTATAGTATGGATTAAGGAGCCTTTTTGTTTTGGAACATTGAAGTTTAAAGGATGTGGAGGAGACAAAGGGAAAAGAGGCCAAAAACCTTGCCGTTTTTGTGGCAGGGTTAGAGGAAATGCCTATTGGGGAAAGTCCAGTGGTATGGGCAAAATTTATGCAATAAATGCAGTAATCTCATTCTGTTTAATGCCATACATCACTTTGGGAAAATTGGTGAAAGTTAGTTGAGATATGACCATATCTCAAGATGCACCATTCAATTTTCACCTTTCATTTTCCTTTCTCTTCTCCCATGCCTCAATCACCCATCTCTTAGAATCCACTTAAAATATTTATCTAATTATTATTATTATTATTGCAAATAAATGAAAAGACAAACTTATGTAGCTTTAGGGGAGGTCCACATGCACTTCTTATAATGCACAGAGTGCAAGGAACATAATTTTAAGCTGAAAACATAATATTTCTTCTTTTTTAAAATTGTCGTCCATGTTACAATCTTTAAGGTTCAATATATTTAAATGGATTTATGTAACTTCAGAATCTTTTTCCACGTGTAATTGGCTAGAAGTTTTAAATGGGAGTATGTGTAGATTCCCGAAAATTGTTATAAGGTATATTTCATCTGTCCCAATTTATATGACGGTGTTCGAATTTCAAGATTCAAACGAATTTTGTTTGATCGTAATTTTTTATATGTCTTTATATATTTTGAATTATTAATTATTGTGACATATAATACTTTTTACATAGTTTTTAGAATTGTAAATTTTATTTGAAAAAGTTAAAGAATCTATGTTCAAATTCACTATCAAAATTTTAAAGTTTGACTCTCAAAATCCGTAGCCACATATATTGCGACGGACGGAGTATATAGAAGTTAAATTAGAGGTGCCTAAATTCATTTTCCTTTCTCTTCTCCCATGCCTCAATCACCCATCCCTTAGAATCCACTTAAAATATTTATCTAATTATTTTATTGCAAATAAATGAAAAGACAAACTTATGTAGCTTCAGGGAAGGTCCACATGCACTACTTTTAATGCATAGGGTGCAACCGTGCAAGGAACATAATTTTAAGTTGAAATACATAATATTTCTTCTTTAAAATGTCGTCCTTGTTAAAATCTTTAAGGTCAATGTATTTGAATGGATTTATCAGTATTACCATTAATTCATAAAAGGCAAAATCTTTCATTTAATTTAGTAATTAATTGAGTTTTACCAAGGTCTAGCTGACCATTTAACACTTGACCTGCCTAGAAGTTTTAAGATGGAGTATGTTTAGATTCCCAAAAATTCTTATACTGTATACATCCTCCGTCCCAATTTGTGTGGTGGCATTGGAGTTTAACTATTATGACATGCAGTATTTTATACATAGTTTCTAGATATGTAAATTTTATTTTGAAAAAGTTAAAGATTCTGTATTCAAATTCATAATCAAAATTTTGAAGTTTAGCTATCGAAATCCGTAAACCGCCACATAAATTACCAAAAAGTTAAATCAAAGTACGTAGATTCAGAATTTTAAGTTTATGAGTTTTGAGTCACAATAGATGATCCGTGATTTCACGACACTCTGAAGAATCATGACAGATTTGTTCGGGAGGAAAAAAAGAACCCCTTTTACTTACTGAATTCTCAAAAAAATATTCTTAAAATTAAGTGAATTTTTAACACAAACGAAGTTTGAACCAAATATATTGATTCTGCGGAACCATAACAATAACTATAAACTCAGCCCCTCGGTTAAACTCTAATGGAAGTTGTAAAAATGGTACGTACTCACTATTTATTAAAAAAGAAAATATATTGTGCGGGTCACTTTTAATGCCTGTTCGGACGGGTATCTGCTAAGAAGGTGGTGGTGGAGAAAAAACTTAGGGAATAGGTTGATAATAAGGGTGTCTAACAGGTGGGCCGGGTCGGGTAGCATTTTTTTGAACCGTACGGGTTATGGGACCGGGTCGGTTACGGTTAATTGTTAACAAGTTTAATGAGTTTGGGTTTATTCGGATAAAAAGTAACTCGTACGGGTAGGAGTTTAAGGGGCCGGGTTACAAGTATTTCAAATTTTTTTTAATTTTTTGTACACGTATTGTGCCATTGAACCGGTCCGGTCTGGTTAAACTGGTACCAACACTGTTCATATGGACCGGGTTTGACCTGTCCGGTTATCCGTTAAGAAAAAAAAAACGTTTCAACCCCCCTAACCCCCTTACCCAGCCCCACCCGGCCCCCTATGAACATGGCCGGTCCGGTTTCGATTTTAACCGATCTGGACCGGTTCGATGACGGGTCAACCCGGCCCTTAAGCCACCTTTAGTTGATAATAATTATTGCACTATTGCAGTGCTAGAAAGAAATGTATAAAATTATCCATATTCATTTTGTAATTCGGTTCCGAGTTTCACGACATGTACGTGCTTCTTGCAAGTGCTTTTACGTCTGATAGGTCCATATGACAGAAAATTGCGTAGATATAGAGATGGACAGCTAGTTTTAGGTATTATTAAAAAATGTTAATACTTCTAATACTTGTGAAATTTGTTATAAAATAATGACTATAAAGTAAATAAACTAAAGACAAGTATAGAGAGAAACTACTATCTTATTGAACTTTCAAATTGACGTACATAATGAACTGAAAACTCCTTTATTTATAGAAGTTTGAGGAAGCAGCTGCAAGACTTTTCTTCAGCTGCTTGTAAGCTGTCTGCATGAGCTGCTTGCAACCTGCCTGCTTAATAAGAAGCTGCTGCAAATCATTTAATTAAGTTCCTTGCAACCTGCCTACATCAGCTGCTTGTAGATAGACTTCAAGAGGGTACTAAATGAATAATCTTCTTTAGGAAGATTATCTATAGCGGAGTAATAAATGGAAATCCACAATATAATAATTTCATAACACTCCCCCTTGGATGTTCGTTAAAGATAATGTGCCTCATTAAAACTTTACTAGGAAAAACCTAGTGAAGGAAAAATAGTACACATATTTAGTAATACGCATTTCTAGATGCCTCATTAAAAACCTTACAAGGAAAACCCTATGGGAAAAACCTTAGTAAGAAAAAAAGAGTACAACACGTATTTCACTCCCCCTGATGAAAACCTTGTTTCAAATACTTGAGTCTCCGCATTCCAATCTTGTATACCATCTTCTCAAAAGTTGAAGTTGGCAAAGACTTAGTGAACAAATCTGTCGGATTGTCACTTGAACGGATTTGTTGCACATCTATGTCACCATTTTTCTGAAGATCATGTGTGTAGAATAATTTTGGTGAAATGTGCTTCGTTCTATCTCCTTTTATAAATCCTCCCTTCAATTGGGCTATGCATGCATCATTGTCTTCGTATAAAATTGTGGGCCTTTTCTCACATTCCAAACCACATTTTTCTCGAATAAAATGAATTATTGATCTCAACCATACGCATTCCCTACTGTTTCATGAATAGCTATTACTCGTTCTCTTCTGGAGGTCGGAACAAATTCTTATTCACTTCAAGTGATCGAACAACCATTGATGTACTCAATGGGTGTGCTTTCTCCATGTAAAAGCGTTTTAAGACTCTTTCTGTATAGGCAGATTGATGGATAAAGATCCCGTCTGCTAATTGTTCAATTTGCAGACCAAGATAAAGTTTTGTCTTTCCAAGATCTTTATCTCAAATTCTTTCTTAAGATATTCAATTGCCTTTTGGAGCTCTTCTGGAGTTCCAACAAGAATTATGTCATCAACATAAACAACAAGTATAACAAATTCTGATGCCATTTTCTTTATAAAAATACATGGACAAATAACATCATTTATGTAACCTTCTTTCAGCAAATATTCACTAAGGCGATTATACCACATGCGCCCAGATTGCTTTAAACCGTACAAAGATCTTTGTAATCTGATTGAATACATTTCCTGAGATTTTGGATTTGCTTCTGGCATTTTAAATCCTTCAGGTATTTTCATGTAAATTTCATTATCAAGTGACTCGTACAGATAAGCCGTAACCACATCCATTAGATGTATTTCAAGCCTTTCACGTAAGGCTAAATTGATGAGATATCGAAATGTTTTGGCATCCATAACGGGTGAATATGTTTCTTCATAATCGACTCCAGGTCGTTGTGAGAATCCTTGTGCGACAAGGCGAACCTTGTATCTTTCAACTTCATCTTCATCATTCCTTTTCCGCACAAAAACCTATTTATGACCAACTCACTTTATACCAGCAGGTGTTTGGACTACTGGTCCAAAGACTTTTCTTTTAGCAAGTGACTTCAATTCCGATTGAATTGCCTCTTGCCATTTTGGCCAATCAGATATTTGTCGACATTCTTCGACAGATCGGGGTTCAAGATCTTCACTATCTTGCATAATGTTTAGAGCAACATTATATGCAAAAATATTATCCACCACTATTTCAGATCGATTTAAATTAATCCCATAACCAGTAGAACTTAATAGAAGTTCCTCACTCACTTGAGTCTCGGGTTCATTGATTTCTTCAGGAATCTCAGAACTAATCAGTTCTTGGGTCTCTTCAGGAGATCCCTTCATAATATTATTTTGATCATTTGTCGATTTTCTTTTTTTAGGATTTCAATACTTAGAACCCAAAGGCCTACCACGCTTCAGGTGTGCTTTGGGTTTACTAGCTATCATGCTAGTAGATGGTCCTACTGGGACATTAATTCGGATTGGAACATTCTCTGCAGGGATATGTGACTTAGTTATCTTTTTCAAATCAGTAAATGCGTCTGGCATTTGATTTGATATATTCTGTAAATAAATGATCTTCTGGACCTACTGATTACATATAGGGGTACGTGGATCATAACGAGATAACGATGAAACTATCCACACAATTTCTCTTTTGATTTCCTTTTTCTCTTCCCCTAATTGTGGGAAATTTATTTCATCAAATCGACAATCTGCAAATCGAGCGGTAAATAAATCTCCCGTTAATGGTTCAAGATAACGAATAATAGAGGGTAATTCAAACCCAATATATATTCCTAACCTTCTTTGTGGGCCCATCTTACTATGCTGTAGTGGTGCTACTGGCACAAATACAGCGTATCCAAAATTCGTAGATGGGCAATATTTGGTTCATGATCAAAAACTAATTGTGACGGAGAATATTTATTATAATGTGTCGGTCTGAGACGAATAAGTGATGCTGCATGCAAGATAGCATGACCCTAAACTGTAGTGGGCAATTTTGTTTTCGTAAGTATTGGTCTTGCTATCAATTGCAGGCGTTTAATAAATGACTCTGCAAGGCCATTTTGAGTATGAACATAAGCTACAGATGTTCAACTTTTATCCCAACTGATAGACAATAATCACCAAAAGCTTGAGATGAGAATTCTCCAGCATTATCAAGGCGAATAGCCTTTATAGGATAATATGAGAATTGTGCCCTTAATCGAATTATTTGGGCTAATAGCTTTGCCAATGCCAGGTTGCGAGATGATAGTAGACACACATGAGACCATCTTGAAAATGCATCTATTAGGAACATAAATATCCAAACAACCCACTTGGTGGGTGAATAGGTCCACATATATCCCCATGTATACGCTCTAAAAAGGCAGGGGATTCCATGCCAACCTTCATTGGTGATGGTCTAGTGATCATTTTGCCTTGATAACAAGCATCACAAGAAAATTCATCATTTGTAAGAATCTTCAGTTTCTTTAGTGGATGCCCACGTAAATTTTCAATAATTCGTCTCATCATTATTGATCCAGGATGACCCAAACGGCCATGCCAAAGCACAAAAGTATTTGAGTCAGTAAACTTCTGGTTTACAATAGAGTGTGCTTCAACTGTACTGATCTTTGAATAATATAAGCCAGAAGATAAAGTTGGTAACTTTTCTACAATGCATTTCTGGCCAGAAATATTCTTTGTAATACAAAGATATTCCACGTTCATTTCATCTATTGTCTCAACATGATACCCATTTCGGCGGATATCTATAAAACTCAACAAGTTTCTTCGGGACTTGGAGGAGATAATGCATTGTTTATAATAAGTTTTGTTACCTTAGACAGAAATACAATAGCTCTTCCGGAGCTTTCAATCAAACTTATATTACCAGAAATGGTAGAAACATTTGTTTTTTCCCTATGCAAATAAAAAAAGTATTTCTGATCTTTGAATATGGCATGAGTTGTTCAACTATCAATTACACAAATATCTTCATGATTGGTCTTTGATCCAAACATATGAGGATTATCCATATTTTTCAAACGACATAAACAAAATATATTATAATAAACCTTATTATCAAAGCATAACTTTTATTACATAACTATACTATCTACTACAAATAACAAAAATTAAAATATTTACATTTCTACAGATTCATCATCGATTACATGACTTGTTTCTCCTTCTGGGAGTGCAAAGTAATCAGCTACATCCAAATGCATGAAGTCTAAATTATCTTCAGAAATAAAATTTGCTTCAACATTTTTGTCTGTCTTCTCCAGGGAGGCTTGATAAAGCTCAACCAGGTGCTTTGGCGTACGACATGTACGCGACCAGTGCCCTTTTCCGCCACATCTATAGCATGCATTTTCTGTATTTGTTGCTTGCACCGCTTCATGTTTTTGTTCCTTCCTTTTCCACTGCTGGTGGTGAGGAGGGTTCTTTGGTGAATTATTATTACCATAATTATCGTTTCTTCCCCGACCACGGCCATGACCACGACTGGGGACACAACCTCTTCCACGCTTAGCTTGGTGAAAGTTCGTCTCATTCACTGCAGGGAATGGACAAGAACCAGTTGGTCGGCTTTCATGGTTTTTCATTAATAGCCCATTATGTTACTCGGCTACAAGAAGATGTGAGATAAGTTCAGAATACTTTTTGAATCCTATCTCTCGATATTGCTGTTGCATGAGCATATTCGAGGCATGAAAAGTGGTGAAAGTTTTCTCCAACATATCATGATCAGTAATATTATCACCACATAATTTCAATTGGGAAATAATCCTGAACATAACAGAATTATACTCACTGATAGATTAAAAATCTTATATCCTTAAATGAGTCCAGTCATAACGTGTCTGTGGAAGAACGACCATCTTCAGGTGGTCATATCTATCTTTCAAATTATTCCACAATATGACTGAATCTTTAACATTAAGATATTCCATTTTCAGGCCCTCATCAAGGTGATGGCGTAGGAATATCATTGCTTTGGCACGATCTTGGTTTGATGCCTGATTTTTGTCCTTGATGGTGTCTGCCAGACCCATCGCATCAAGATGCATTTCAGCATCAAACACCCAAGACATGTAGCTTTTGCCCGATATATCCAGGGCTACAAATTCAAGTTTAGAAAGATTTGACATTATTTAGAAAAAGAAAGTTCGTACCTCTGATAATTTCAAAGTATTTGCTCGAGATGACAGAGTCTTGTGCTGATAACGTGTTATAAAATAACGACTATAAAGTAAATAAACTAAAGACAAGTATAGAGAGAAACTTATATCTTATTGAACTTTCAAACCGATGTACATAATAAATTGAATACTCCTCTATTTATAGAAGAAAGGAAGCAGCTGCGAGGCTTTTCAGGAAGCAACTGCAAGGCTTTTCTTCAGCTGCTTGTAAGTTGTCTGCATGAGCTGCTTGCAACCTGCCTGCTTAATAAGAAGCTGCTGCAAATCATTTCATTGAGTTGCTTGCAACCTGCCTGCAACAACTGCTTGTAGATAAACTTCAACAGAGTACTTAATGGATAATCTTCTTCAGGAAGATTATCTATAGCGGAGTAATAAATGGAAATCCACAATATAATAATTTCATAACAAAATTGATATTTTGTTCATTTGTTCAATATTCCTTCTGATTCTAAGTACATTTTTAAATTGAACATGTGCCTCAACGTATAGCGTACGCTATTAAACTTTAAATAATATGGATGATGTTTGGCTTAAAGTATACGTATATTTACATATATTTCCTCACATTTTGCTCATGTCTCGACGATTTGAGATGTTTAATATGATTATTTGTGCTAATTTATAGTATTTCTATGTGGTATCATTCGGATGTAATTTGGCACGAAAGGGCGTGAATTGGAGCGAAATAGAGACAAAAATGTGAAGAGTAAAATTTGAGGGCCACATCCAGCGTGGGGCGCTGGCTGTGGCGCAATTTACAGTTAGTATAAATTCTGAGCGCTAGGGCCAGCGCCCCACGCAGCCCTGGACGCTCAAGACGGGAAAGTGACCTTTTTTCGACTAGGAATCAGCTATTACGACCCCTAGACGCCCCCAACTCATATAAAATCCAACATAAACCTATTTTGAGAGAGGAGGACATTTTTGAGAGCAACTTTTGACCTATAGAGAGAACAGAGCCATCGTGGAGGACGGGTTTCGTCTTTTCTTCCACCAAACTTAGTAATTTTTGGATTTTTTTGTATGATTTGTTGTTTGGCTACCATGTCTATGTGGAGCTAAATTTCACGTTCTAGGGTTGTGGTTCTTTAATGACTATTGTTATTCGAATATTAATTTTGATTTCTTGACTTATCATATTGGTTTATTTAATCAGTCTTGTGCTTAACTATTTGATTGCTTGATCACCAATTGAATACTATCTACGAATCTAGAGTTGAACTCGGAAGTGGAAATTCTAGATTTCATATAGGATTGAGTAGAGCAAGTTCTTGAACCTGAGCATCGGGGAATGGATTCGCGATTAGGATAGACATATAACTAATTTCCTTGCTTGGTTGATTTACGAGAAATACAAATGCGTTCTTGTTAATCTTAATTCCATAGACACATATGCATTAACTTAGCTTGAATGGACGGGTAAGAACTCGACAGATTCTTATGAGCAATATTAATCCTGTCAACCAATAAACCAGATAAATTAATGAGTCAATTCAATTGAAGAAAACAATATGATTGTTAGATAGCCCATAACGCTATATCGTTTTCATCACATTGATAACATAAAAATCGGCTCTTCCTTTGTTCAGAGTTCATTATTTGTTTTCTTTTCATTTTAATTAGTTTAGAATTAAATACTTCTAGTATTAATTCTTTTTTAGATAGATAGGATAGTCTAATTTAGTTAATAGTTAATAACAAGTACTCTTGGGTTCGACATCCAACTTTAGTCACTTTATTACTTGACGACCGCGTATACTTGCGTGTGCGTTTGCCCGCAATAAGTTTTTGGCGCCGTTACCGGGGACTTAGACATTAACTATTTTTCTATATTAGACTTTTACTTTTATCTTTACAAGTTTTGATTTTTTTCCTTCTCTTTTTGTAAATATTTTATTTTTATAACAATTTTGATCTTTCTCTTAGTGTGCTTCTAGTTCTCTCAACATGACATATGGGGATGAAATATCCGGAGGTAAGGTTATTGATGAAGATGCTTGGTTGACAGAAGACTTTTATGACCCGTCTTTTTGGGCTTGTCATGATATGAACTCTGGGAGGTCTGGATTTAAATATGGGAGTAAGGGTTGATATGGGAAGAATATTCACGATTAAGGGAATACGAGGAACGACGTTATCTTCTAAAAAAATTGGTGAATGACTGGTCTAAGGAGAGAGTTGAACTTGCACAAGAAATTGACAGGGTTGGCTCGGTTGTGCGTAACTTAGATGCAGATTTGAGTGCAAAGGTTGATGCGTGTAGCGCCCAACAATTTAATGATGAGTTGTGTGAAGCTGAAAAAAATCTTCTAGACCAAATTGAGGAGCTAAAACGAGAATACCAATCATTAGACCTATTTTTCTTGAGGATGTCAATGTTGGGAAGAGCGTTCTAGAGTCATATGAGGGAGTAGATAATGTTATATATGAAGACTCTAGTGTATGTAAATATTAAGATATAAATAGTAATACAATTCCAAAGTTGGAGCATGTTGGTCCTCATTCTAAACATTTTTCGACATTATGTTTGGTTAATGAAATGGAAATCGCATCTGAGCCTTTGGAGGAGTCAATGAAAGAGGAACAAACTGCTTACATTCTTGGATTTGTCGTGCTAGAGAGAAAAAATTACGTTCCTCTTATAAAGGCCGAGAAGTATAGAGTGAAAAATTTGTTACTTGACCTATTTATTTTTGTGTCCCCACCAAAGGAGCATAGCCATAGACTGGATGCCATGTTAGGGATACAATTCATAAGTTCGAGGTGGAGGCAGAAAGTGGTTCAAGTCGTGCCGCGACGTTAAATCAGGCGCTTGTTGGGAGGCAACCCAACTTTACTGCTTTCTTTTATTTTTGTTATTTTTTATATTTTTTTTGTAGTATTTATTTTTGTTTTGTAGGATTATGAGCATAGGAAGCAAAGCCATAGGAAGAGTGCAAAAGCGAGCTAGACGGTGAGGACTAAGTGTGGGGTGCCCGCACAAAGGGTCATACCTAGGAGAAGTCTGAGTACCTCCTGAGCCGATATTGCTTCGGCCTTTGGCCTACCAACGGGTCTCTTTTACCCTCTTATTATTTATAGTGTGCATTGAAGACATTGCAAAATTTTAAGTGTGGGGTGAGGTGATAGTTTGGGTGTGTTTCTATGCTATTTTAGCTTAGTTATAATACTCGTTCTTAAGTGTAGTAGCTTTTGTGAAAACATATATGAAAAAGTTGAAATATTAAACTTTTCCCGACGATGGATCTCCTAGACAGTTTTCTTGAGGGATTAAAGTCTAAACAAAAATTCAAAAATATGTCTTTTAGCTTTCTTTAGGTAGTAATAATCCCCCGTGATTTTTCTTTGTACCTCGGTTCTTTTCCATGGGATGTAGTTTGAACCGGGTAGTAATTTTTTTATATTTTCAGAGTAGATTAGAATTTAGGGAATAAATGGAGGAAGAAAGATGAGATTCCTAGGCGCCTTGACTTGTTTGATAGTAACATATTTAGGTTTTGGCATGTGTCGTATCTTCCCTATATTTTGATATTAATCTTGATGTCTTTATATATTGGATAGCATGTGTTGGGACGACTATGTCTCGTTTACTTGACTTATGTTCACTTTGTGCTTAATGCTTAATATCTCGTGGCTTTGTGAATACTTGCATTAGTTTGAGAGTTGAAATGGGACCGTCCTTAGTGAGTCATATGCTATGTGTGGTGAGATTTTTTGTGTAGTCCATGTCATTGTACTTGTGTCTAGAATTTGCCCTGTATGTGAGTTGAGGCGAAATTTGGGGTGATGCTCGGTTTGAAAAATGACTTCAGGCTTTCTTTGATCTTTTTGAGCTTATTGCTTACCATAAATAAAATTTATTCTTAGTTACCCCTTTTGAGACTATTGACTTTATTTGGTACCCACATTACAAGCCTATACCTTTTTTATTTTTAATTGACATTGTTTTGATCCTTTTACCTCTTAAAGAACTTTAATTGTGAAATGAGCGCTAAAAGAGTAAGAAAGGACTAAGTGTGGGGTGGCATTTTAGTGGAACCAATGAAAGGAAGAAAGGTTCACTTGTTTTGTAAAATAACACCACTAGCGAAAATTGAAAAAAAAAATAGTTGAGAAAAAGGAGAGAAAATCTGGAAAAAAAAGAAGAAGGAAAAACAGAGATGAATAAATTGATAATCTGTTCTTGCTAGTGGAGTGTAAATGACAATAATACTTAAAGAAAGAGGGAATATTGTTGGGGGTGATTGTAATTGCGCTTAAGTTATCATGTGATGTGTTAAAGTGCTTAGGAGGTGAAGCACTATTCCTAAATCTATCCTACCTGTCCCTTAGCTCACATTACAACCATGAAAAAGTCCTAATTGATTTTAGATCGAGCGAGCTTACATTAGTAGAGATTTACATTAAGGGAAAGCCTATGGTACCAATTGCATGCATAGGACTTCTTTGTGAGAGTGCGATTTTCTTTGATATATGTGAGTCCTTAAAATATATTTGATCATGAGATTCGAATGTGTGGATTGAACTTGCTCTCTTGTTCTTGTTGTGAGGACACATGGTTACACGAGGGATAGGTAATGTTATTAGACTTATCTACGACATTGGGTATTCAACTCATGAGTGCATTGTGACATTGAGTCGGTTTTTGAGGTTAGGACTGTTGTGAGCATGCTGTCTTTGTTCGAATATTTCTATGGAATGACATAAGTAAATGGAAGTTTATGTGATTGCATTTGCTAGAGTTTAATTGTTGCTATCAACTATGGTCATTGGTTGATACAAACAATTAATCTCAAGAAAATGCAATCACATGTTAATATCAACCATGGTCATTGGTAGCTAGGCTTAGATGGTTCGGGCACGTGAAGAGGAGAATCCTGGATGCACCGGTGTGAACGGCTGGCCTTGACGGGTATGAGGAAAGGTAGAGGGCGGTCTAAGAAATATTGGGGAGAGGTGATAAGGCAGTACATGGTACAGATGCAGATTTTCGAGGACATGACCCTTGATAGGAAGTTGTGGTGGTCGAGCATTAGGGTTGTAGGTTAGGAGATAAGAGGCTAGTGTGATAGTGTCTTGTTTTAGGCGGCTAGGGGCTCAAGTTGTGTTCTTAATACTTCTTTAGGGTCGAAAGTTAGGCTATAGTATGTTTAGCGACCCTTTGTGTACATATTATTCCCTTGCGTATGTAGTATTGTGCCTTTGTTGATGCTTAGTGTTGTGTCTTTGTTGATGCTTAGTGTTACTACTTTGCTCCCGATTTTCTGTCTAGATTCTTTTGCTGCTACTGATACATTGTCTCTTTCTTTCTTGTGCCGAGGGTCTACCGGAAATAGCCTATCTACTCCTCTAGAGTAGGGGTAAGGTCTGCGTACGCACTACCCTCCCCAGACCCCACATGTGGGATCTCACTGGGTGGTTGTTGTTGTTGTTGTAACCATAGTCATTGGTGTAGAGTGATAAAACATAGAGTTATTTGTTGGTTGACTCGAGGACAAGCAATGTTTAAGTGCGGGGTGTTGATGTTTGGCTTAAAGTATACATATTTTTTACATGTATTGCCTCACATTTTGCTCATGTCTCGATGATTTGAGATGTTTAATATGATTATTTGTGCTAATTTGTGGTATTTCTATGTGTAAGGGTCATTCTGATGCAAATTGGGATGAAAGGGAGCGAATTTGAGTGAAATCGGGACAAAAAGGCGAAGACTAAAATTTGAGGGCCACATCCAGTGTGGGGCACAGGCTGTGGCGCAATTTACAGTTAGTATAAATTCATAGCGCCTAGGCCAGTGCCTCACGCTGCCCTGGACGCTCAAGACAGGAAAGTGGCCTTTTTTGACTAGGACTCGGCTATTTCGACCCCTAGACGCCCCAACTCATATAAAATCCAACCTAAACCTATTTGAGAGAGGAGGACATTTTTGAGAGAAACTTTTGACCTAGGGAGAGCACAGAGCCACCGTGGAGGCCGGATTTCATCTTTTCTTCCAACAAACTTAGTAATTTTTGTGTTTCTTTGTATGATTTGTTGTTTGGCTACCATGTCTATGTGGAGCTAAATTTCACGTTTTAGGGTTGTGGTTCTTTCATGACTATTGTTATTCGAATATTAATTTTGGTTTCTTGACTTATCATATTGGTTTATTTATTCAATCTTGTGCTTAACTATTTGATTGCTTGATCACCAATTGAATACTATCTAGAATCCAGAGTTAAACTCGAAAGTGGGAATTTTAGTGCATATAGGATTGAGTAGAGCAAGTTCTTGAACCTGGGAATCGGGGAATGGATTCGCGATTAGGATAGACATATACCTTATTGCCTTGCTTGGTTGATTTACAGGAATTATAAATGTGTGCTTGTTAATCTTAATTCCATAGAGATATAGGCATTAAGTTAGCTAGAACATGCGAGTAAGAACTCAACAGATTCTTATGAGCAATAGTGACCCTGTCAACCAATAAACCAGAAAAATTAATGAGTCAATTCAATTGAAGAAAACAATATGATTGTTAGATAGCCCATAACCTTAGATCATTTTCATCACATTGATAACATAAAAATCTGCTCTTCCTTTGTTCAGAGTTTTATTATTTATTTTCTTTTCATCTTAATTAGTTTAGAATCAAATACTTCTAGTTTTAATTGTTTTTTAGATAGATAGTCTAATTTAGTTAATAGTTAATCACAAGTCCTCGTGGGTTCGACATCTGACTTTTAGTCACTATATTACTTGACGACCGCGTATACTTACGTGTGCGTTTTGTGGCAATAATGGGAATCATGGTAAAGATAGCAAACTAAAGATGGTGATGGCTTGAACAATTTAATGTCGATTAATTAGGGTATTAGAGGGTAATCACGATAGTCCTTTTAGTGTTTAGTGTCTATAGGATATTAACCTAATGTCCGTGGAAATGCATGGCCTAAGCTCTAAGCAAGATTCATGACGGTCCACTTATTTCTTTTGGCTTAACTGTATACGGTAATAATCGAGGACACCCGAATGCGGGTTTGAAGGTATGTCTCGATAGTAAGCTGGTATCGAAGCAAGTTCAGGCTCAGAGAGTATGAAGGCTATGGGATCGAGATTAGGCTAAATCGACACCACGGTAATAGAATCGCGAGATATCCACAATCGACCATCGATCTCGACGAGAATCTCGGGGTCGATAGTACCATTAACGGTTAATAATATCAATCATGTAATTTACTTCCGAAATTAGAGTCATACCTTATTTAGGATTCCTCTACTATATAAAGAGGAACCCTGTTCATTTGTAAACACATTATCACAATTATCATCATACACAAGTTATTACTTAAACTGCTATTGAGAAATACAAACACTCTTTTATTCGCTCTTAACTTTTTACATTCATATTGTTCATACTGTTATTGCTAATCTTACTGTTCTTGGCATTTGATCTCTAGTCTAATCCGGATCGGAGTCGGTAACTCATAATTACACGGGTTACATCCATTTAAATCGTTAATTCCTTTATTTATTTTGTTATTTATCAATTGACATTGAATTAGATCACGTATCTTTATAACCACATTACAAGTTTAATTGTTACTCATATTTCGAGGTAAACAGTTTGGTGCCCACCGTGGGGCTAAAGATAATAGTGATTGTTCCGTGTTAATTCTGATATAACACACTATTTTACGCTTGTTTCTTGTCAAGAATTTTGTTTTCAGGATAAATCATGTCAAACTCACAAAACACAAATTCTCATGGTGACAACGGTCTCGGACTCCATGGAGAGAACGAGAATATTACGGCTCCAGGAATCGAGGTGCCACAAGCTGACCTCGGAGGAGCACCGCCCGCCAACCCGGTCGATGTCGGTTCGCATATTGCTTTAAATGCGGATTTAGGCGGGGACCCCGATGGAAGTGTACGCAGAGAGGGTCGAACTGACGATCGACGTACTTAGGGAAGAAGAGACGAAGGTGTTAGTCTCCAAGTTATATTTGAGATGCTGCAACAGAACGCCATTGCCCTGTTGCAAAATTAGCACGTGGCTCCGAATAGGGTCGAACAAGAGGCTACTCGCCGTACTGAGCAAGTGCCTAAAAGATCAGGAAATATTAATTCGACAACTGACCCATCTATAATGAGAATACTCAAGGAGCTTACTAAATGAATAGAATCGGGAGAAAATGAAAATCGAGGCCAATGACAAGAAGGTGGAAACCTATAACTCTCGAGTTGATCAGATGCCGGGGGCACCACCGATCCTAAAGGGAATGGACTCCAAAAAGCTTGTGCAAAAACCATTCCCTCCAAGTGAGGCTCTGAAGCCCATACCAAAGAAGTTCAGGATGCTTAATATACCAACGAGCACGTTACTTTTTAGACGTGCCCTATCAAAGGATATGATTTGGAAGACGATGAAATCGAGTCAGTATTGCTAAAGAAGTTCGGGGAGACCCTGTCGAAGGGGGCTATGATTTAGTATCACAACTTGCCACAAAATCTATCGATTCATTCGCCATGTTGGCAGATTCATTTGTAAAGGCACACGTTGGAGCTATAAAGGTTGCAACGAGAAATCATACCTCTTCAAGGTAAAGCAGAGGGAAAACGAGATGCTACTAGAGTTTGTATCTCGATTCCAAATGGAGCGTATGGAGTTGACACCGGTTATTGATGTTTGGGTTGTTCAGGATTTCACCAGGGATTAAACGAGTGGAGGTCGATCGCATCACGCCAACTGAAGAAAAATTTGATAGAATACCCGGCTGCGACTTGGGCAGATGTTCACAACCGGCACCAATCGAAGATTAGTCGAGGACGACCAACTGGGAGCCCCCTCAGGTTCAGTGCATCCTAACCGGTCGAACAGGTAAGAATCAAATGGTTGTTGATAGAGAATCGAGGCCGAATAAAGATCGGTACTGGCCGTATGTTTCAGATAGAAGGAATAACCATACGAGACGTAATTTCGCCTGGAACGATCAGAGGGGTGACCGAGGACAGAATTCTCGGGGACTCATGAGCAAAACTGGATTCGACCAATATGCAGATCCCACAGAAGCAACTGGATTATCATAGTACAATTTCAGCATCGATACCTCGGGTATCGTATCGACCATTGGGAGTATTAAAGACACTAGGTGGCCCAAACCTATACAAAACGATCCTTCTCAAAGCAATCCAAACTTGATGTGTAAATACCATGGCACGCATGGCCATAGGATCGAAGACTCCAGATAGTTGATAAAGGAAGTGGCTCGATTGTTCAATGAAGGTCACCTTCGAGAATTCCTCAGTGATAGAGCCAAAAATCACTTCAGGGAAAGAGACGCCAACAGAAAAAACGAGCAAGAAGAACCTCAACATGTTATCAATATGATCTTCGGCGGGGTCGACATCCTGCAAGGACCTGTCTTCAAACGCAACAAGGTATCAATTACAAGAGGTAAAACGAACCTGAGACTATATGCCCGAAGGCACCCTAACATTCAATGACGAATAAACGGAAGGCCTCTCTCAGTCGCACAACGACGCCCTGGTAATTTCTATTTTACTAAATAATATACAAGCTCGTGGATCTAGGTAGTTCAGCGAACATAATCAGGTCGAGGGTCGTAGAGGAGCTCAGCCTACTAGAGATTGTACCTGTATCTCGAGTCCTAACGGCTTCAACATGGCTAGTGAAACAACAAAGGGAGAAATAATCCTCCTAGTGAACGTGGCCGGGACCATCCAAGATACGAAATTTCATATCATTGAAGGCAACATGGGGTACAATGCACTGCTCGAAAGGCCATGGATCGACAACATGAAGGCAGTGTCGTCGACCCTTTACCAAATGATGAAGTTCCCAACAGTGGATGGGGTGAAAACGATTTATGGGGAACAACACGCTGCAAAGGAGATGTTTGCAGCCGATGAGGTGGCGCCAATACCAGAACCTTCGACCTCAGAAAAGTTGAGCATCAAAGATAAGCAAGCGGCCAAATAGCAATCACCGTCCCCAGCCTCGACCAAATCAGATAAGCAGGTAATCGAAGATGATGAAGAGGATTTTCTCACTCCTAAAACTTTCTTCGTTCCCGAAGAATAGAATGCAACCAAATTGACGGTCGAAGAGCTGGAACAGGTGATACTCATTGAGTATCTACCCGAACGTAAGGTATACCTGGGAACAGGGTTAACCCCCGAACTCAGAAAAAAACTCATTCAATTTTTTATTGATAACATGGATTGCTTTGCATGGTCCCATTTAGACATGACATGAATACCACCCGAGATCACAACTCATCGGCTGATCCTGGATCCTAAGTTCAGACGATAAAGCAAAAGAGAAGGCCTCAGTCCGAGGTGAATCACGCCTTCATAAAGGAAGAGGTAACTAAACTTCTTAAAATATGGTCTATTCGGGAAGTCAAATATCCCGAGTGGTTAGCCAACGTAGTCGTAATCCCCAAAAAGGGGAATAAACTTAGAATGTGTGTAAATTATAAGGACCTGAATAAAGAATGTCTGAAAGGCTCCTTTCCTTTGCCTAACATCGATTGAATGATCGATGCTACGATTGGACACGGGATACTTACTTTTCTCGATGCCTATTCTGGGTACAATTAAATCCAGATGGACCCAGAAGACAAGGAAAAACTTCTTTTTATCACTAAGTATGGAACTTACTACTATAATGTAATGCCCTTCGGCCTAAAAATGCGGGGGCTACATATCAACACCTAGTTAACAAGATGTTCCAAGAACAAATAGGAAAATCAATGGAAGTTTACATTGACAATATGTTAGTTAAGTCCCTGTGCGCAGAGGATCATTTAACTCATTTATAGGAGACGTTCAAAATCTTGTGGAAATACAACATGAAGCTTAACCCCGAAAAGTGTGCTTTCGAGGTCGGCTTAGGCATATTCCTCGACTTCATGGTGTCAAATCAGGGGATCGAGATTAACCCCGACAAGATCAAGGTCATCAAGGACATCACCACTGTGAACAATGTAAAATTCGTTCAGAGGCTAACTGAGCGGATAGCTGCCCTAGGGCGATTCATTTCGAGGTCGTCAGATCGGAGCCACATGTTCTTTTCCTTACTTAAAAAGAAAAATGATTTTACATGGACTCCGGAATGTCAGTAAGCATTAGAGGAGCTGAAACGGTACCTAGCGACCCCACATTTGCTCCACACCCAAAGGTAGATGAGAATCTGTACCTATACTTGGCGGTGTACGAGATAGCAGTAAGTGGAGTATTAGTTTGAGAAGAACAAGCTTAGCGGTTTCCATTTTACTACGTGAGTCGAACCTTAGGAGATGCTGAAACCAGGTATCCACACCTAGAAAAATTGGCAGTCGTATTGATAAGCGCATCTAGAAAACTAAAGCCATATTTTCAGTGTCATCCTATATGTGTTATTACCATATATCCCCTTAGAAACATATTGCATAAGCCCGAGCTATCTTTTAGCCGATTGGCTAAATGGGCCGTCGAACTTGGCGGGTACGATATTGAATATCAACCTCGAACGTCCATCAAGTCTCAAGTATTAGCGAACTTCTTGGCAGACGTTTCGCCAACCCTCGTACCCGAAGTGGAAAAGGAACTTCTACTAAAATCGGGTACCTCATCGGGAGTATGGACCCTCTTCACGAACGGAGCATAAAACTTGAAACGGTCCGGGCTTGGTATTGTTTTGAAACCGCCTACGGGCAATATTATTAGACAATCGATTAAAACTTCCAAACTGACTAACAATGAGGCCGAGTATGAGGCTATGATTGCAGGTCTTGAACTAGCTAAGAACTTGAGAGCGGAAGTCATCGAAGTTAAATGTGACTCCCTACTGGTAGTTAACCAGGTAAACGGCACCTTCGAAGTTCGAGAGGACATGATGCAAAGGTACTTAGACAAATTGCAGGTCACTTTGCACCGTTTCGAAGAATGGACTCTACAACATGTACCTCGAGAATAGAATACTGAGGCCGATGCACTTGCCCACTTGGGATCGTCGGTCGACGAAGACGAAATTAGATTGGGGGTTGTCGTCCAACTCTCGAGATCTATAATCGAGTAAGACACGCTGAAATCAACTCTACAAGCTTAACCTGGGATTGGAGGAACAAATACATCGAATATTTGAAGAATGGGAAGTTGGCATCAGCTCCTAAGGAATCGAGGACCTTACGAATTAAATCCCCTCGATTTACATTAGACGAAGATGGAACGTTATATTGAAGAACATTTGATGGTCCATTGGCAGTATGCTTGGAGCCGGGAGATACTGACTATGTTTTATGAGAAATCCATGAAGGAACCTATGGAAACATTCTGGCGCCGAGTCACTTGTTCGAAAGGTCATCAGAGCAGGATACTATTGGGATAGCATGGAGAAGACTCTAAAGAGTTTGTTCGGAAATGTGACAAATGTCAAAGGTTCGCGCCAATGATTCACCAGCCCGGTGAACAACTTCACTCAGTCCTATCCCCATGGCCATTCATGAAATGGGGAATGGACATCGTCGGTCCTCTTCCATCGTCCCTAGGAAAATCTAGATTCATATTATTTATGACTGGCTATTTCTCTAAATGGGTTGAAGCGCAGGCCTTCGAAAAAGTCAGAGAATAAGAAGTGATCGATTTCATATGGGATCACATTGCAGGTCAATTCGGGATACCTGCTGAGATAGTGTGTGATAATGGCAAGCAATTTGTCGGCAGTAAAGTAATGAAATTCCTCAAAGATAAAAAATAAAGAGGATATTATCGACGCCATATCACCCTAGCGGAAACGGACAGGACGAATCTACAAATAAAACTATCATCCAAAACTTGAAGAAAAGGCTAAACGAAGCAAAATGGAAGTGGAGAGAAAAATTGCCCGAGGTTCTATGGACGTATCGGACGACATCGAAGTCCAGTACTGGAGCGACTCCTTTTTCTTTAGTCTATGGCTCCGAAGCCGTAATTCTTGTCGAGGTTGAAGAGCCCAGTGCCAGGTTTCGACATGCAACGGAAGAGTCAAACCACGAGGCAATGAATACCAACCTCAAATTGTTAGATGAAAGACGAGAAGCGGCACTCGTTCGAGTGGCCGCGCAACATTAACGAATTGAGAGGTATTACAACAGAAGAACCAATATTCGACACTTCAAAGTCGGGGACTTGGTCTTAAGGAAAATCACCATCAATACTCGGGACCCTAATGAAGGGAAACTCGGTCCTAGCTGGGAAGGGCCCTATCAAATCCTCGACATAATCAGGAAAGATTCGTACAAGCTTGGAACAATGGATGGCGAGCCATTGTCGAATAATTGGAACATATCACTCCTCAAACGATATTATTGCTAAGGTATAGATTTATCCTCTTTCGTTTACTTAAATATTCGAAACTAAGTTGTTGCAGGTATCCGATCCAAGAATTCAAGACCTCAGGTTTTACAATATGTGTTGAACTCTTTTTCCCTTAGATCGCTTTTTATCCTAAATGGGTTTTTCCGGCAAGGTTTTTAACGAGGCAACAACAATGTGCTACCTGAGAATAACTCAACAGTATCCAAGGCTTATTTACAATTAACCGCGAATACCGGGGGTCATCACCCTTGGATGTTACTTAAATGGGCCTCGATAGGAAGAATTTTGTAATGGGCCAAACGGTCGAATGAACCGTGTCCATATAGATTATCCGAGTCCCGACAACAAAACATGTACGCATGTATGAATAATACAAATAAGCACTCTCTTTTTTCCCGACCATCTCATGTTTGAAGTAGAATTTCTGTTATACGAGTCATGTACTTGTCATCTATTGTGAAAAGCTAATACTTGTGAAAAATGGCCCACGGGCCTAGTGCAAGCATACCTCGAACACTCAGGGACTACCTACTTGAGCTATCTAAGTTTGAAATCATAAATACCTCAAAGAGGCCCCCTCGATACACAGGCCAAGGCCATCACACTCGGGGACTAACATTTCGAATAAGTTCGAAATATTATCGGGAAACAAGTCCAAGAGACATACCCGAAGGCTATCACCATACTAAAGACTACGGTCATATAAAAAGGCTATGGGCGAAATAATGCGGCGCGGAGACGTCCGACTTCCGGCATAAACTAAAGGCCTTCAAATACTTTGAAAGCCTGTTAAACAAGGCTACCCTCAACAAAGCAAACAAAAAAGGGATTCGATAAAATCAACCATCAAATAAAAGGCTTCGATAATATCAACCTTCTAAAAAGCCTCAAGAGGTATTAAATTATCTTAACACAAACGAGTTAAGAAAAAAACGGGTTCCGATTGTTGAACCCTCGAAAAACCCAATGGGTACGAAGAGACATGCTAAGTCATAAAGAAAATTTCACTAAGTCTTTTAGCCAAAAAGAGGGAAAAATTATTGCCATTTTAGAGGCCGAATTGGCCCAACTTAAAGAGCCTAAGGGCCGACCTAAAGAGCCTAAGAGACAATATAAAAGAGCCTAAGGGATGATATAATAAGCCTAAAGGCCGATGCGATTAGAGTTCGAGACCTCACTCTCACTCAATTCGAACCCAAGGGTTCAGTTAGTACGATCTTAAACAAACAATTAACTACAGCTCGAAGAATCACATTATAGGTATAGCGGTGAGCTCGAAAGCATAACAAACATTGATAAAAACCTAAGGGTTTATCTCGATCACAATTTGGAATGAAGCAATGAAAGTCTTTCAACAAGAACAAGTAAACACACAAAGGACATGAACAAAAATTTCATAAAAGCATCAAAGGAAGATTTTCATTATATCAAAAATATATGTACAAAGGGCCAGCCAGGGCCTTACAAAAGAAAAAAGAAAAAGAAGTTACAACCTATTTAGGGTCGGGGCTAGTCCCCTCGATACTGGACTCCTCCCGAGCAGCTTCTTCGGAGGCATATTCTTCAGCAACCTCACTGCCATCTTCTCCGCTAGCGGACCCTCCATCATCATCATCATCATCATCGGAAGAGACGAGCTTCCTAGCTTCGACCTCGAGTTCTTTTGCCCGAGAAATCTCTTCGGAAAGGTCAACACCTCGAGCGTGAATTTACTCGAGGGTTACCCTACGGGATTGGAACTTAGTCAAGTCACTACGCCACTGCTCCCGATTGGAAGCCTCCCTTTGCTGGGTTTGAACAGCTACGGCGTTGGCCTGGTACTGCGCTATGGATTTGTCCGCCTCGGCCTTAGTCTTTTCAATCTCAGCCTTAGCCTCGGCAAGACAGGGTTCGAGCTCTTCGACCCTTTTGGCCTGAGCAGAACCTTTTTCCATAAGGTCTTGGAGCTAGGACTCCGCCGAAGATAGCTTGGCCAAAGATGCTTCCTTTTCAGCAGCAAGGCGGTCCATCCTAGCTTTCCACCGATCGCATTCGGTATTAACCTGGTCGACCTCCGCACAAAGAAGACCAATCTTCTCTACCTTCTGCTGCAGCTGAGATTTCGAAGGGTTAGCTTCCACAGTGGAGTAGATCCCATACCGTATCAGTAAGGCGGTTACCTACTTATCCAATCGGCCTCCTCCTCATGAGCCTTGTCCAGTCTGGAGATCTTTTATGGTCTCGTCCTTTTGTCCACAAAGGATCTTCAAAGCATTCATCTTTTCTGAGACCCTTCGAAGTTTGGCTTCGCATTGATTAAGGTCGGCTCGGAATTTGGCAGAGCCTATACAAAGAAGAAGAACACAAGTTAGAAAGAATAATATTATTAAAAAAATATATTAGGATGTATGACCAAAAAACAACAAGCACTTACCTTAGAAAAAAGACGTGGAGCTTCCGCCATGAGGATTGAAGCATTAGTGATATCGGAGGCATCATCGACCCCCACAAAGCAATCCTGAAAAGGATCACCACCGCTAGACCTCCGCCAATCTCGGGGGTCTTTAACCTTTGGGCATCCTTTATCTCCCCTTCAGAAAAGATCGACATGGAATGCATTTGACCTATTGTAATGGATCCGAGCGAATCGCTCGGAGCGCTCTGACCGATCTTCCTGGTCACAAAACCGGCCCTTCCCGGTGTAGAAGTCAATGATCAAGACACCGTCTCGACCTCAGGAGATTTGGGGACCACCCCCGTTTTTATTTACGAAGCCTCCTCGACGTGAGGCTCAGTTGCCGCAGGCGGCAGCTCGGAATGTGAAGAAACCTCGATAGCCTTTTTGGGGCGAGCTATCAACGACGAGGAGCCTTATTCTTACTCCTCATCGTCCTGGTCCCTCAACGTTCCGACCGCATCCAGCGAGAGTCCGACTATTTTTCTCCTCACCCTTCGAGGCTTGGGTTTGGAAACCTCAGATTGAGGGGTATTTTTCCTTTTCTTGTCCTTTTCTGGCCTCGAATCCAGGGACTCGGCTTCGCCACCTTCGCTCGAAGGCCTCATAATGGCATCTTTGGTCAGACCTACATAAACCAGAGATTAATAATGGAGAAAGGGGATAATTATTTTGGAATGCGTGATAAGAGACCTTACCATGGTTTTTGGCCTCCCACTTGCCTTTAGCCAAATCCCTCCACACTCGTTCAACTCGAGTCGAGGTGGAGGCAAGCCTCTGGATCCAGTCTTCAAAATCAGGATCCGCCTCAGGCATCGAAGGATCGACTACATGGTTGAAGAGAAATGTTAAATAAGATCAATAGAGATACATAACCAAAAGAACAAAAGGTCACTTACGTTTGGCTTTTCACTCCTCGGAAATTAGCATTTTTTCTACTGGTATTATATCACAGGTCCTCACCTGTAAGCCTCGATCTTTATCCTCATTGATATTCAAGAATATGGCTTTGTTCGCTCGGCAGTTGAGTTTGATTAGCCCTCGATAGAGTCGAAGCTTGTATAACCGCATAAGGTGGTCCAATGTGATCTCCACCCCCCCTCCACCCCCGCCTCGTTGGAGGAGAAGAGCAACATGATCACTATGCGCCAAAGTGAGGGGTGGAGCTGACCGAGGGTGACCTCGTACCTCTTGCAGAAGTCGAAGATCACGGGGTCGACGGGATCCAATGTGAAGGGGTAAATGTACAGACTCAAAAACCCCTTCACATGTGTGGTGATGCTCTCTTCAGGCGTAGGAATTTGCACCACCACCTCTGGAGCCCATTTGCAGTCCTTTTTCATTGCCTCGACATGGCCCTTGGTAATCGAACACATGTACACCGACATATGTTCGCATCGGCCCAGCATCGATGAGGGGTTATCAACCTTAAAATCAGTTTTAAGGACATAGGGGCCAGGTACGTATTCGTGGACGACCGGTTCTACTTGCGTTTTATCGCCGGCCAGCCGGGAGGAAGAAGATGGAGCTTTCTCTTTTTGCGATACTATTTTAGAGGTTTTTTCCATTTGTGTATGAGTAGGGAGTAAAAAAGGTATAGAACTGGCGGCTCCAGTGGGAACAACGACGGTTTGATAAGCGACGATGAGAGGGAAACAAGAAGGATTGAGAACTCAAGGTTTTGTGATCAAAGCAAAGTAAAGTTTGAATCCATTAAGGAGCTGGATAGGTTTAAACGGCGGTTCAGTGTCACTAGTGGCCGACTGACGACTAACATGTGTTGATGGTTTTTTGGGAACCGAACAACACCGACGGGACATTTCGGTCACATCCCTCGCTTACGTCATAAGGATGACGTCATGGTCGAGGTATCGAAGAATATGGGCTCAACACCACAGTAACAAAATCGTGAGATATCTGCGATCGACTACCGATCTCGGGGCCGATAGTACCATAAACGGTTAATAATATCAATAATGTATTTTACTCCTGAAATTAGAGTCGTACCTTATTTAGGATTCCTCTACTATATAAAGAGGAACCCTGTTCACTTGTTACACATTATTATAATTATCGTCATACATGAGTTATTGCTTACACTGCTATTGAGAAATACAAACACTCTTTTATTCGCTCTTACCTCTTTACATTCATATTGTACATACTGTTATGCTACTCTTATTGTTCTTGGCATTTGATCTCGAGTCTAATCCAGATTGGGGTCGGTAACTCATAATTACACGGGTTTGATCCATTTAAATCGTTAATTCCTTTATTTATTTAGTTATTTATATATCAATTGACATTGAATAAGATCATGTATTCATATAACCACATTACAAATTTAATTGATACTCGTATTTTGAGGTAAACATTAACTTAGGAGGCCATGATGTTATCAGTTGTATTCCTTCCGGTCGGAAATATTAATCGTGAATTTAGTTTGTTCCAAATATTCGCACGATTATATAAATATATAATTATATCTACACTTACAACTTGTTTGGATGGTCGTTACCCATTGTATTATATATCATATTGTTACTTTAAATACGATGTTTGTTTTGGTTGTTACTTAAATTTTATTGTATCGTATCGTTAAATTCGTCGTTACGTAACGACGAAATGTGCCACTTTATGTAACGACCGATTTGGTGTGGTTGCGTCGTTATCTTATCTTTTTATCTCATCTCACCCTTCACTATTATTAAATAATTTTATTTTATCATTTACTCTATCTTTTTATATATTAAATTTATTTCGTATCATAATTTTTCTTTATAATATTGCAAAATTTATTCTTCGTATTGCTGGTGCATGATATTATGAAACAACGGCAAACAATACAATCTATCCAAATATTGTATTTATTAAACGATACAGTACAATACAATATGATACGATACATTATGAAATAACAGTGAAACAACCAACCAAACAAGCTGTTACTTTTTTATTTAGTGAGACGTTAAGGAGAGATAAGAATTGCATAAACAAATGTTTTTATGATTAAGACTAATAAATATCTTTCTTAAGAGCTGTGCGAAGATCATAAAAAGTGAGTACTCCTACTATATAATATGGATCGAAGGTAGTACTATTTTGTTTAAAAACCCAAATATACCTATCAGAGTCGCATCAATAAATTACTTCTAGACCAATAGCATGTGTACACAGATTGGTAGAAAATAATTTGAGAATAGGTGTGTCAATAATATATCATGCTGTAGTAGCATGCACGACCATGCAGACATATACCATAAAAATTAGATACGTATATTAGTTTGTGGCTGAAGGAAAGTGACGTGGACTAATGTCTAATGCTAGCCTAGTGAATGATCTTTGTCACTATTAATGCCTTTTCTTTTAAGGGTTTGTGGACACCGGCCAGTAAAATCAGCACAACGTTACGCCGCAATTTATTTGAGGCTGTTATCAATGTAGTTAGCTCAAATTAATTATTAGTTTACCAATTCTATTTTGTTATTACATTATTTTCTTCTACTATAGTTTTCCAGATGCTGTTAGCTTTGATTTTAATGCAATTATGCAAGTTTTACTTTGTTAGTCATCGTGCTGGATTACCAACTTATAGTACTTTGTTTGTTTGATTCTATTTCTAATGTAAGGAAGCCAATTGGGTTTAACTATGTTTTGACAGTAATATTTTTTCAAAGCTAGAAAGGCAGTGGTGTTTGTGCAACATAGTTTTGTGATGATATACGAGGAAATAAATAGGTAATTAAGCTCTTGCCTAGAGATGGCAATGGGGCGAGGCGGCGCGGGAAGGGCCAAGTTTTGACCTGCTAACATTTTGACCCGCTATGCTCTGTCCATTTAGTATTTTCCAGATATTTGCCCTGCCCCGCCCCGCTAAGCCCTGCCTCGTTTATGTTTATTATTTATTATTTTTCTTTATTTTACCTCTCTCAGTACTCCAAAGTAGTTTTTTATCTTTTTCAAATTTTTATTTGAACCTTATATAGTTAAAGAACCAATTTGGACCAATGGAAGCAAAAAGAATAAACACAATTTGTCACAATTTAAAAGTTTGCTGTATGTAAAAATTATACCATTCAATTCATCATTTCACTAGTAATAATATGAAGAATTTAACAAGCAATCTAACTAGACAATCCGTTATAGTTACTATATTCAAAGCCAAATCCACAGAAAAGAAAAAAATGATAACATAAAGTAGAGATATAAGTGATACTGAATTATTCAATCAAAATGTCATATAGATTAAGAGGAATTTTCAGATATTCCAAAATATAAAGTTTGCGCTGCCCTGACCTAACCCACTAAATTTTAAAAAAATAATTAGCCTCGCCCCGCCCCGCCCCATCTAAATCTTTCTCTGCCCTGCCTCATTTAGTGGTTTCCCTGCCCCCTCCCCCACTCCCCCAATTGTCATCCCTATCCCTTGCCATGTGAATTTCTAACAACTTCAACATAATATCCTTTTTAAATCAGGTGGCAGATTTTTCTGCACGAAGATTTCTATTTTGTTTCCTTTTTATGTGACCCGGAACTTTCCGTTTCTCCGTAATTAAATTTGAGCAATTTAGATATGTTTGCCTACTTTGATTGACATATCATCAGAGAAATGCTAGTGGCCTACAAGTTTTTCATCAGATATTTTTATTTCATTATTTCAGCTTGATGGTGAGTTTACTTTAATTGTGGAGTAAAAGGATCATCGCGTGACAGCAATGCAAACCACCAAGTAAATACATAGTACTACACGTTTTTGTTTCGAATAATAAATATTTTGCGTTACCTTGTATGTGCTAGTATTAGTTTGGTTTGATAAGGATTTGATCATCTGATATTTGTTAATTGTTATTATGGTTATTTGTAATGGAATTTGATTTATATTATAAGTTATTCAATAAGATTATTTATTTGATTCTACAATTCATAAACTTTTTAAGGGTTATACAAGTAATTTCTTTATATAACATTGGTATGATCTGGTGGAGGTAATAAATCGTCACTAAATGTCTTTGAAAACCTCCGCAAATTAAAAATTCAAAGTGGTGGCTTACCGTCTTCTAAAAAGGATAAATAGATCTTATAATGAATTCAATTCCCGATTTTCTTTTTAGAATTATGTAATTAAGGGACTCTTCTTTTTTAAGATTTTTTATGATATTTTCAACCTTAGAGCATATATTAACTCACATTTCCTTTTCGATCGTTTCAATTGTAATTACAATTCATTTGATAACCCTTTTAGTCGATGAAATCGTCAAACTATATGATTCATCAGAAAGGACATAATAGTTACTTTTTTTTATGTATAACAGGATTATTAGTTACTCGTTGGTGAGGGGATCGTTGTGAGGGTTTTAAAAAATCGTTTCAATATTGCTCAGGCACTCATAATTATCGTGTTTCTAAAATCACCGAAACTCATGCTTTTGACAAGCTTTCTTTTATTTATTTGCAGCTTTTTCTACTTCAGGCTCTTCCGAGCGCCTTTGTTTGAGGTGAGGTTCTATAGTTTGATGGTTACTTATGTTCTCATCTCCCTTCCCCGGTAGGTAGGAAAGATTTATATATATATTTTCTTCCTTCCGTTCAGGGGAACTCTAAAAACTTTGCAACCTTCAAAGCTGGTTGACAACAGTCTAGTCAGTCCCCATCCTTTCTCCCTCTTTCGTCATAAGGCGTGGTCTGACTCTGAGAAAAAAAGGTCACTCCTCGTCCCGATCTTATTAAAGGAGGAAGTAAACAGAGCAAGATTTCTATGTACTTCCGTTATGGAGGATGCCGCCTTCCGATCCGCAGGAGTATACAATGACAATGTCGTGGCATGAGTGTCCTTTTACTTTCTAGCTTTCTCAAAGTGGTCTGGTCAAATAGGGGATCGGACAACTTCTGGTGTTTTAACTAGTCACTAATGGCCACCTTAATTAATACCATTTTGGTATGTGTGCTGAAGTAAAAAAGATAAACATCTACTCGGTATATCAGCAATCCTTCTATACAGATACTCCTTTTTACTCTCAACCATTGCATTGCCGAGAGCATAAAATGCTCGAGGTTCTATATATTCTTTCGTTATTCAATTCATTTCTATCCTTAAAAAAAAGACATAATATAATAATGAATTAATTAATAAAAGAAAGAAGGCTATTCAGGAAGAATCGCAGCAATTTCCCTATCCTAACGAATTAGTTCCTCTGGAATCCAATGAACAACAACAATTACTTAGGATCAACTTGCGAATTTGTTAGTAGAATCATTACTGTTATGTCTCGCGTTTTCGTACGTTAATGTTCCGTCGTAAGTTAATCGACGTAAGTTCGAGAATGGAGTTATTTTGGGATTATAAGCATTATGCTATTTCAAATACGCGATGAGTAAAATTCGTGAAGGAGAGAAGGTAAACAAATAGAATAAAATGAGTTTCGTCGAAGTTTGGCAATTTAAGATAAAATACGGTCCAAACTATAACACCATGTATTTATAAACTAGTGCCATACAAAGTACTATATGACTATGATAGTACGATATATAAGGTATATTAAAAATAAATAACATTTTAAGTAAGTTAAAATAATAATTGATTAATTATTTGGTAATAAAATATTACCAAATTAATTATGAATATACAGGATAATGGCTAAATGTGGCAGCCCTTCCATTTAAAATAGGTGACTAATGGTCTTAAATGAAGGGTGTCATCATAAGTGGAGTACGTGTAAGTCATTTAGAATTTGATTTCATTGGACTTAAAACAAAACAAAAGTGAGAGATCTTATTACCATTTTTCCTAATTCAACCATTTCAAAGAGAACACTCCATCTAGCAAGTTTTCTGTAAAAAGTTTTATAATATCTTCCTAATTTAACCAATTCCAACAGACGCTACAGCAAGGTTTCAACAAAAAAATTCTTGCAACAAAACAATTCCAACAAGAATTATCAGCATCTTAGCAACCAAAGTTTTTGCGGTATTAAAATAGTACGGTGCAACCCTTTTCAAGAATATTATACGAATGTTTCTTTACTCTAGGTATGTTAAGGTTAAGCTCTTTTTTTATTTTGACATGATCTCGTAATTACACGAGTTTGATAACGAAGCACAAAGAAAAATTCATATCTCGGAATTTACGTATATTTTCCTAATCTTGTAAGTTACAATATTCTCCTTATCGGGACTTCATATTCAATTGAATATTTCCCTTTTTTCCGGTCATGAGGGCAGAGAATTTATATATATAGTATGACAGTATTTTTATTACCATCGAGCTATAATCGATGGGCAAGCCCCTATCAGACAACCTTTGATCAAATGGTAAGTTATATACCGAGCTTACCGTGGCCGAGCGCCTATGAGCGAGCCCAGTTGACCGAGATACATAGCCTAATATGGCCGAGCGCCTATGAGCGAGCCTACTACGACAGAGCAGTTATATATATATATATATATATATATATAACTGCTCTGTCGTAGTAGGCTCGCTCATAGGCGCTCGGCCATATTAGGCTATGTATCTCGGTCAACTGGGCTCGCTCATAGGCGCTCGGCCACGGTAAGCTCGGTATATAACTTACCATTTGATCAAAGGTTGTCTGATAGGGGCTTGCCCATCGATTATAGCTCGATGGTAATAAAAATACTGTCATACTATATATATAAATTCTCTGCCCTCATGNGTCTAATAGGACCGGATAATTATTTTACTTATTATATTGAGAGAATTGAGTCAGTATCAGCAGGTAAGCATATGTTCAGATTATCATGCATTTCATGTGTGCAGGTCCATACAGACAGATGGGTAGACCTCCTCAATAGGTGTTGCCCGAGTTCAGCTTTATCGGTAAGTTCCCCGTCCTTCGGAGTTGTCGGGTCTAGAAGTTGTGTACATCTTATGTATATATGTAGATAGGTTATGGGTAGGTCGGGGCCTTGTTCCGATCACAGTACATTCTTTATCACACCTCCTTTTTCCGCAAGGGGAATAAGGGAGGTTTTCCAATTAAAGTGACAATAATCGAAACGGGATTAATTATTCAAATTCAGAATCGCTACTTGGGATAATTTATGGTGTCCCAAGTCATCGGTTTATTTCAGAATCCCAAATCGAGGAAAAAAGGAATGACTCTGTTTTACAGTCCGCGAAATACAGGAATCCGGGTAAGGAATTCTGTTAACCCGGGAAAAGGTGTTAAGCATTCTCAGGTTCCGTGAATTTAGCACGGTCGCTCAACTATTAATAATTGGTCTAACTATCTAATTTGTTACATATTTAAAGTCTATTGTGCCTTTTTAAATTTTTAGCCGCTTTTAATTGAAGTTGGGTGGATCGAGTCACGCCAGCGTGCACTCGAATTTTTGGAGTTAACAATCTATGACTACACTACGGGAAGCGTACTCATTGGCAGGATAACTTATTTAATTGAAAAGCCCAAAGCAACTAGCAATGTGAATCATCTAAAGCTTATTTATGAAAGGAATTATAATAACGTAAATCATTAAACACCAGCAATCCGCAGTTTTCAATCACATAGTCACAGAGTGATGAATATCATTCTAGATCAAATTAATTGCAAATATGGTGGCATGTTAAGGTTAACAATTCAGATTCTTTCCACAATAAGGCAAATATCATTTTACTTTAAAGATCTAAGACCCAAAGCCAAAAAACTTTGTAAAATCACATGAAAACAATCGACAGAAAGTATAAAAGACAAAATAGGTTCATCTACATAGATAATAAATTCAATAATAAATAACTCATACATCAGAGACGGTACAATTAGAGCGTGATGCGACTCAAAATAACTTGGCCATTAAAATATGTCCAAATGATCTGTTTAGTATACATTTACCCTGTGTTAACTGTTAGCTTTAGTGTTTAGGAAATTACGAAATTCATTTAAACCCATCGCGGTATCACGCACTTGATATTTTTGTACATATCACAAATCATGCCACGGGAATCGTACCCACGATCTGTGATATGTTTAGTAAGATTATTGAAGTTGATCGAGTCACGCCCGTGTGCACTCGCACTTTGAAATATTGTATCCAACATTTAGTAGTCTCACAAAGGCATTTACAGCAACCACGTTTATCACTGTTATCAGCTATAGTAATAGCTAGATTAGTTTAAGTAAACAAATACTAGTATTCATAGAGGAAATATGAGAAGACCGTAAGCTATTTTAGGCAAGTCACATTAAGAGCGTGAACGCAAAAGCTTAGCTACGGGAAAGCTTAACATGACTTTTAAAACAACAATATATCACTAACGATGTACCCGCGATCTATAATATGCTTATTTTTATTATTGTTAGAAGTTGTAGTCGGGTCACATGAAATGCACACACAAATGAGATTTACGTATCATGACCCATGATCACGATCATTTATTATTAATCGCGACAGCTATGGTTGTTCATGAATTAATTGACTTCCTATGTTTGGGATTTCCCATATAATTTCCCCGTAGTAACCTCTCAAATACAAAATGGTTTACTGAAAGTGCTCAATACAAAATAACAATTTTGCTTCGTTCCTTGATAACTATCAAAATTTGATGCGAAACTAGAAAGGACAGAATTAACGTAAATCTGTACCAAGCTTTTACCTATGATATAAAAGCAAAATGCTACTGTAGACTCTTGCACCCACAAAACTATGACTCTTTCTTTCTCTATATATAAACAAACAACCAAACTATAGATCTATCAAAGAAGAATGATAAAATGTAGTGCAGATCTGAAACTTACTTATGAACTGCTTATTGTACTGTTCCTCATCCAAAAACTTGATTGTTTAATAACTTGACAAGCAGAAATGGACAGGACCACGGACAAGCCCTCAGACGGAGTATCGAAACTCGCCGGCGACCTCGATGGAAACGGAAATACGATGGAAGAGATCACATCGGCTACTTCTAAAACCCGACTCAAAAGCAAAAACCAACAAACCCCGGAAATTCGAATTTCAGCAACATGGGCGATGACCAGGAGGTGGTTCATGACTGTTTCCGGCGTTCATGGTTGTTGCGTCCATGGCTGTTTGGAAACGACTGAAGGTGCTTTGGGGAGGAGAGGTTCGTTTGGACGGAAGCTGCAGCGCCTTGGAGAGGAGGTTGGATGGCTGTTTTGTGTTGATGGCGGGCTGAAGGAAATCCGACTTGTGGACGGATTCCGGCGAGGGAGGCGGCTGCTGTGGTCGCCGGCGGTAGGAGGTTGCTTAGGTTTTTTTTAATCTCCAGAAGAAAAGTCTGACGTGTGTTCTTTTGATGGGATGGGTCAGCTCCCAATTTTTTTTTTATTAGGTTTTTTAATTTGTTTTTATATTGGGTAGATAGAACATGGGCCTGAAAATCCGAATTGAGCTCAATCTGGGGCTATCCAACTCTTAATGTCCAACAATGAAAAAAATTTAATCCTTTCCTTTAAATAATTCAAAAATATACTATTAAATATAAAATTAGTTTTAATTAATTAAAGTAAATTATATGAAACTATTTTGTCTTTTTTTAATTTTTGTGCTTTAAATAAAGTAAAAGAGTCAAAACTAGTTAAAAGAGCGATATTAGACCTAAACTAAATATTAAAACGCTAATATGTGTAAAATTCCGGAGAGGGTCAAAAATTACATGTCTACATACATCTATCAGTAGAGGCTTGTAGACATATCCTGCCAGTTAGTGCAGTATGTTGGGCTTGTAGGCCCTGTACGTATATTTTGTTGGCTTGTCAGTTATAGTAATTATGACGGCCTTGCCGACCCAACTTTATGTTGACATTTAGTCAGCGTTAGTCTCTATTCAGTTTTACATTTTTGCTTCGCAATTGTCTTGCAATGTGGCCTCTGGCCAAAGTATAACATTATATGTCCAGAATTCCTAAGTCACAAGTTGGTACGCAAGGATAGATGAGGCACCGGGTGCCGGTTTCGCCCCCAGGCTCGAAGCGTGACAATTACCAATGGCACTTGTGCGCCTAAGTGCGAAAAGACAGTGCAAGCTTTGTTATGCCGATTTTTGAAGGGCGAAAATTGTCTTTTGCATCTATACCCGCTTGTTGGGTCAAAATTTTAACTTATACCCACTTTGCAAAAAAAAAATTGCAAGCGTACCCACTTTTCGCATAAACTTCAGGCATACGGGCCTGAAGTAGCAAAGGCAATCAGACAAACTTTAGCATTCTAGGCTTTTTCAAAAATTGCAGAAGTTGAAATTATTTAGTTCATTTGTAAAACTTCAGCACTAAATAAGCTGAAGTTTAGTTTTGCAAAAAAGCTCTTCCAAAAACTTCAGCACAAGTGCTGAAGTTATTTAGTTCATTTATTTTGCATAGGTATTAGGAAGACGGCGCCTAAAATTGTAAAAACTAAAATATAGATTAAATAATTTTAAAAATATGAATATAAATTAAATGGGGGCGACTAGGGCGCCACTATCATTTCTACTCACAAATTGTCAAAATAACCCGACAAATAAGCTTGTAGTGTTTTACATATCTGTGAGTACCCCCGTTTATATATGGCCGAGTAGAGTTTTGTCAGATCCCACGTCCGGGATTTCATCAAATTCTTATTGAGTAAAAAAGTAGAATTACGTTGCTCGAGGATTTCATCAATTCTTTATTGATTTGTTGAGCATTATCGATGTTAAACTCATCTGCACTCGAAACTATCAACTAGAGAATCCGAATTAAAATAGTTGTGAACCTTGTTTACACTTTGCTGAATTATTTCATGCTCAATTTGAGAATTAACTATATAAGCGAATATAAGCTTCCTAAATGGCTTATTATGGAGTTATGAGCTTTTAGACAAAAAAGAAGTCATAATTATCGTGGGTTATTTTCTACATGAGCTGACCTGACCTGGTATTTGGTCTTCTTTATCACATTTAGGCCTACAAAAACCAGTCCATTCTAGTGTTCCTATGGGCCAAAAACAAGACAAAATGAGTATAAATGGCGTGAGATAGCCACTTTTTAACATGATATTTAATTTTTATTCAGTATTTTTAATGCTAAGCAAAAATAGTCGCTACTCTATTAAAATTAATATGAATAGACATTTTTACATGAAGTTAAGGACGCCGTGTCCTTAATATTTATACTGCTCATATGAAATTAATCACATGATGTCCTAAAGTTTAACAACGGAAGGTGCAAATACATGACACTTCGTCCTTAATATTTACACAACATTCATGAAGTTAAGGACACCATGTCCTTAACATATACACAATATTCAAGAAGTTAAGGACACCACGTCTTTCATATTTACACAGCATCCATGTTTAACACAAGTGTATTTTTGTCCGGGCGAGTAAAAAATTACTAAGCACCAGCTAAAAAATAAATATATTTTAAACAGTGACTAAAGAGTACTGCATCTCTAATTAAATAGCGGCTAACCATGCACTTCATGAACTTATTCGCGGGTCATTAGTTCATGTGCAGGGTGGTAAATCACATTCTCAATCAAACTCTTCTTTCCAATTTACGGCACTTAATATATTACATTGCAAAAGTGACCCTAGGGTTTAGGGTCAGTTGTTCTTATACTTTGATAATTACGACGTCAAAGCCGCTCAGACGACATTTTTAATGAACAAAAGTAGTAGTCTTTATAGCCTCACAACTAATTAAAATACACAGAGACTTCTAACACACATGAAAAAACAAAGAGCAGACTCCTATACATGCAAAACAAATTCAAGCATCAAACCTGAATTACCAGAAACTAGGACTCCTAGAAAACAAATTCATCAAACTAGCTAGAATTATCCAACCATACACCCAAACATATTTTTTTTCCCATTAGTTGGCAAGGCAAAAACCTAATAGACCAAGTTATTAGTTGGTATGCTCTTGATCCCTCTTCTTTCCCCATTGTTGCAAACAAAGCCTAATCTTCTTGGCTGCTGCTAAGTATTCCACGGCCTGAGCCGGTGTAAGTATGCACACAATTTGCTTAAGTGTCGTCATCCTCAACTTATCAGCTTCTTCCATTACAGTTGCCATATTGTGGTTATGCTTATCTAAATCTTCATCTGCATTCTCATGATCTTTCATCATCTTGCTGGCTAATGGCTGGTCCACTATGTCTTCTTGCAAGCTAGCCAATTTTGAACGAAGCTTCCTCTCTTCTTGAATCGTCTTGCTCTGCAGCTTGTCGATTAGGGTCATTTGTTCCGTCGTTAACCCGTGAAATTCACCAGTTTTGATCCCCTGAGACTCAATTTTCATACCGCTGAGAGCGTAAATGAGACGTATAAAAGAAGATGGTCTGCAGCCAGTGATCCATAGGAGTGAGTTCTCCAATGGAGTGCATGACTCTGGAGCAAAGAATGGTGGCACGTCCTTTTGAGCTAGGCGGCTACGATGGTTACAATAGTCTTGGAATTTGTTTATTATCTTTTCAATGAGTTGTGTGAGTTTATGTTCATCTTTCACGCCGTTTTTTACCTGAGCTGCAGCTTGTTCAAGTTCTATTAGTTCTTCATGTTGAAGATTCGCCCAAGATTCGTGTAGCCATTCTTCCTCCTTTCGATTACTGTTGTTTGAACTTGACATTATATTTCCTTTCTCAAGAGTAATTGAACAATACTTTTCTTTTTTTTGCGCATGGATATGTACGTAGGTATATATGCCAGTATATATAAGGCTCAATCGGCTGAAAATGACAAAAAGGAAAACAAATCTTGTATAGGGACAAAAAGGCAAGTGGTATCCTAATTAGGAGCAAGTATAATTCTTTTTTCACGCTGGGATATTTACGTGAAGTTGTGCTTAATTATGTGTCTTTCGTGTTCAATTTGACTTTGTTAGGTTGCCAACACTTTATTATTTTTTGCACATCGAGGGTGTCACTGGCACAACATGTCACTGCTAAAAAAATCCAGCAAAAAGCGATCAACCATTAGCGATCAAAATTGGTCTGTCAAAAAAAGCGACTACACTTAGTCGTTAAACAAGATAAAATAATTAAAAAACAATTGCAAAATTATTAGCGATCACAATTGGTCGCTACTTGGTCGATAATCTGGTCAAAATGTTGATCGGACTGGTCAGACTTGCTTGGTAAAAGAAATATTAAATTTAGCGACCAACTTTGATCGCTAAAGTGGGACCCAGATATAAATTTTTTAATAATTATATTATTATTTTAAATAATTATAAAATTTAAATAAATAAAATTTAAAAGTGGCGACCAAATGTCACGACTATTGGCGACGAAAAAACTCTCTCTAGACCCTAGGCGATAAAACAGTACCAGCGTTCTTCTTCACGCTGCCATGGCCTCGCCGGCCGGCGGCCAGCCACCACCAACGGCTGGACTGCCTCCACAACCCCACCCCAATATCACCCAGCCCCCAGCGATGTCAAATACCCCTCCCATGGACTTTGCTAAATTGCTGCGACCAAGTTCGATAAACTCTGCCTCTGCTGCTGCTGCTGGAACGCCGACCACTGCTGCTGGGTCGCAAGTGGAACCTGTACAGGCAAGGCGTGCTACTTTCCTTCAAGGTCAGCCATTGGTGAGATTTACGAAAGCGGAAGTCGAGCGTATGAACATTATTGAAGGTTTGCAATTTGCCGTGGTGTGTAAATTTTCGTATGGTTGGCCGGAGTTGCAAGAATTACGGAAAATTATTCCAATGCAATGTGGAATCAAAGGAGAATGCAACATTGGTTATCTCCGTGATAGACACGTATTGGTGCGACTTACATTGTGGCAGGATTACATCGAATTTACGTCGAAAAGTGTTTATTACGTTAAGGACAAGGCTGGACAGGAATTTCAGTTGCGAACATTGATTTATGATTCAAAATTCAAAGCCGGAGAGGAAACATCGAAGGTAATGGCATGGATTTCGTTTCCAAATTTATTACCGACCTTTTTCGTTAAGGAATGCTTGTTCTCGTTAGCTTCTGCCGTTGGAAAGCCACTTCACCTAGATATGGCTACTATAAATAAAACGAGGCCGAGTTGTGCAAGAGTAAAGGTATTGGTTGATTTATTAACGGACTTGCCGAAGAAAGTGCGTATGGATATCGAGAATGAAGTGACGAAGGAGATTAGGACGGAATGGGTAACGATTAGATACGATTATTTGCCTAAGTACTGCAAAGAGTGCAAATTGTAGGGCCACGACATGCTTGAATGCTGGAGGCTACATCCTGAACTTATGTCTAATAAATTTGAGGAGCAGCAGGTGCAAGGAGTAGCAGCAGGAGTAACAGATGGTGCCAATCACAAGAAAACAGGACCTTTAATGATCCTCTCTAGTGGCAAAGTAGTTGGCAATGTAGGGCAGCAATGGAAAGAGGTGAAAGACACTAGAAACAAAGGTAAACAGGTTGATCGACGAGATAAAATTGGGCAAGAAATGGTGCCAACTGGTGGACAATTGGTCCCTAATCAAGTGCAGATTAATAACCAATTTGCTATACTTGATGTGGGAAGTAGTGAGGGCAATGAGAACAATCAGATAGCTTTGGTGGATCAGAGTAGTGTGCAGAATCAAGCCCAGAAGGAGTTGAATGTAGCAGCACCTCCATACAATTCTAGGTGTGGTGACAGTGTTAATGTCGATGGAAGAATGCAACACATGACTGGTAAGGGTCTCAACTCTGCAATTCTTAATAATCAAAAAGGTGTAAGAGTAGTGGAAGCACAGCAAGAAGTAGCAGATGTTGCCACAAAGGAAGTAGAGCAGCACCAAAGGGAGACAACTCAGCAGTGGGTACAGAGGGCATTTCAAGAAAACATGGTAGATATTAATACCCCAGTTCAGGAGGTGCCAACACAAGATACAAGGGTGAATAGAGAGCTGGAAATTAATCCAGACAATGACCAAGTTCAAGACACAGATTATGAGCAGATCATGAGCAAGGAGGAAGTGAACTGGACAGGAGGAAGGCTATGGACCAACCAAAAGGAAGTAGATTCTGATGAGGATGAAATCCCAAATATAATGCAAAGTGAAGAGGAAGAGGGTGGAGAGGCAGAGGAAGATGAGGATCAAAGTATCACAGGTGTGAAGAAGACTCAGCAACCTGTGATGCAGCAAACAAATGCAGACAAGGAAAAGGACACAATTAATGCTGACATGGATATTGAAAAAAGAAAGGAAGTAGTTGAATTGATAGACAAAGGGGGTGGAAGTCAAATTGCTGATCCAGGAGATACAGGGCAAATTGAGACAATGGAGAAATCTGTTGACAAAGGCAAACAACAGCTGGAAATTACTAAGGCACAGGAGGCTGCAGATAATACTGTTGCATTGAAGATTGGACTGGAAATAAGCAATCAACGAGAGACTCAAGATATAGATAATGGAAGGAGAAATGTGGA